>JAQZBX010053251.1:0-18938 GCA_029593785.1 Cabassous unicinctus | reverse complement strand
CATTTTACAAATATTGGTTTGTATTGTGAAAAATTTGATTTTTACCGACAATTAAAAAAAAAAAAGATTCCTTTGTGCGTGATGCTTTGCTTTCCTCTTGCTGCTTTCAGAATCTTCTCTTTGTCCCTGGTATTTATCATTCTGAATAGTAAGTGTTTGATACAGGGCTGAAGAAGGAATCAGTTTAGGTGGGAACTCACCATTTCTTTTGCATAGGATGGCTGATTGGGGACAGGATCCTGCCCAGGTGGTCTGTTCTGGAGCCTGCGGAGTGAGAAACTTGGGGGCATTGATCTGGGGGAGCTGGACAGCAAGGTGGACTGCTCAGTATAAAATCATGAGTTTTTTCCCTCACCTGGAAATGGTGGACTCATATGGCTAAGCCCAACCCTTCCGGCAACCTGCTGATAGGGAGCACTCTCTGGGATTGGGAGGGTCTTGGCAAAGGGTGAGAGGGATTTTTTTTTCTGTCAGTTTGACTGACTGGACCCCCTTCCATTTTTTGGGAGCAAACCAGCCTGGTAGAAGAGGTGCTGGGCTGAGGGGAGAAACAAACGTGATGAGGAAGCCTGATTTACCTAACATCCATGGAACACAGAGGTTTGGCTCAAAGGGTTGGGGTGGAGCCAGCCAATTTAATAGTTCTGTGCTGAGTATCAGAGTCTCAGCTCCCCTGGGGTGTCAGGCAGTGGGAAGTGTTTGACAAGTTTCTATGAGCATATTTAGGTTCCCCTCAGTGGAGGGGGTGGTCCAGAAGAGGCCTTCTTTTGGGTCCTTTATTCCAAAAAATTTTTAACTTAATTTAATCACTAAAATCTGATTCAAAACCTGCAGAGATAAGGCTGCAGGGTAATTGATTGATGAACTCAGGCTCAGAGGCTCAACAAGAGCCTAAAAAGGAGCGCTGTTCTACCTTAGCTTTGCTTGACTGCATGCTTGTTTCATTTTTCTTTGTTTGTTTCTTGCTTTCCTTTCCTTCCCCCCCCAACCCCATTTTCTTTAAATTAGCTGCTGCTAACTTCTTTCTTCTTGGCTGTGCTCCTTCTTTCTTGATTTTCCATTCTCTGTGTACAGTGATTTTGTCTACCAATGCTATCTCTTTTTTTCTTCCTTCATCTTTCCATATTCTACTTTCTGTTGTGGTTCTTACATTCCACCATTTTTCATTAGTCCTCAACTTCATGGGTGTCAATATCTATCTTGTCAATTCTGATTTCTTCTCTTTTTTTTGTGTTTTAATTAAATCTTTCCTTTCAGAATTTTCTTTACTCTTTCCCTCTCTCCTCATCATTCTGGCCTTTAAATCATTATATATATTTTTCTTTATTTGGTTTTCCATTCCATTGTAAGCACTCCAGTTATTTCCCCAATTACTCTACACTGCCTACATGAGTTAAATATTCATTTTACTAAGTCTGATATGGCCTGTCTTCTAACTTTTATCAATATAATTATTATCCTTTTTCCTTTGTAACCTCTTTCAATTCTCTGGCCCTAATATTTTTCTTTTAAGGGAACATAGAAAAAGCAAGGCAATAAAAGAACAACAAAGTGTCAAAGAAAAAACAACACACACAGAACCACCAGCTAAATAAAACTCTAGAGCAGAGAGAGAAGCTACTCAACTGAATAAATCCATCAAGATAAAATGATGACAAGGGGGCAAAAAAAATTACAAACCACACTGAGAAACAGGAAGACATGGACCAGTCCAATGAACAAATTCAAAACCAGGAAGAGATGCAGAACATTGAATAACTCATCAAAGCTGTCCAAACAAATATCATGGACCATCTTAATGAAGTCAAGGAAGAGATTAAGGATATTAAGAAGACACTGGGAAAACATATTGAAGAAATTTTAATCATACAGGAAAAGATAATGGATTTAATGGTGATGAATGACACACTCTAAGAAATAAAAAAGAGGCTGCAGTCACATAACAGCAGCTTTGAAAAGGCAGAAGAAAGAATTAGTGAAGTGGAAGACAGTACATCTGAAATTAAACAGATAGTAGAACAGATAGATAAAAAGATAAAAAAATCTAACAGGGTTTTAGAGATTTAAACAAAAACATAAAATGTACAAACATATCCACTATAGCATCCCAGAAGGAAAATAGAAGTGAAAGGGAAAAGAAGGAGTGTTGAAGGAAATAATGGCTGAAAATTTCCCAACCATACTGATAGAGATGGATGTACATGTCCAGGAACCACAGAGCACTGCAGAAAGTGTAAATACCAACAGGCCAACTCCAAGACATATAATTAGCAAAATATCCAATGCTAAAGAAAAAGAGACAATACTCAAAGCAGCAAGAGAACAGAGAAGCATCACATACAAAGGAAACACAATAAGATTAAGTGCTGATTTCTCATCTAAAAGCATGAAGACAAGAATATGGTGGTATGACATAGTCATGGTAGTAAAAGAAAAAAACTTCCAGCCACAAATTCTCTACCCAGCAAAGCTGGCATTAAAAAATGATGGAGAGTTCTAAATATTCACAATTAAACAGAAATTAAGAGAATATGTCAATAAGAAACCTGCACATCAAGAAATAGTAAAGAAATGTCTACAGGATGATAGGAATAAACAAGAAAGAGAGATTTGGAGGAGAGTGTAAAAACAACTAAAAAAGACAAAAAGAGAAATAATAACAACATATGACATACATAAACTGGAAGAAAATATGACTGATGTGAGAAATTCCTTGAGAGTAATAACAATGAATGTTAATGGATTAAACTCACCAGTCAAGAGACACAGACTGGCAGAATGGATAAGGAAACATGACCCACATATTTTTTGTCTACAAGAAACCCACCTTAGACCCAGGGATTCAAGGAGGCTGAAAGTGAATGGCTGGAAAACAATTTTATAAGCCAAAAATAACCAAAAAAGGGCAGGAGTAGCTATCCTAATATCAGACACAATAGACTTTTAAATGCAAAACTATTGTAAGAGACAAATTTGGACACTCTATATTAGTAAAAGTGGTAATCTTTCAAGAAGAGAGAATAATCATAAACGTTTATACACCTAATCGGGTTGCCTCAAAATACATGAGGCAAACACTGGAAAAGCCAGGTGGAGAAATAAATGCCTCTACAATTATAGTGAGGGAATTTAATACACCATTATCACCATTAGACAGAACATCTAGACAGAGAATCAATAAAGAAACAAAGACTCTGAATAATACATTAGAAGGCCTGGACCTAATAAACATATACAGAATGCTACACTCAAATACAGTGGGATAAACATTCTTCTCAATTGCACATGAATCATTCTCCCAGATAAACCACATGCTAGGCCACAGAACAACTCTCAATGAATTCAGAAAAATTGAGATTATACAAAGTAATTTCTCTGAGAACAATGGAATGAATTTGGAAATTACTAAGGGCCAGAGAACCAGATTATAAACAAAGATATGGAACCTAAACAACACACTCTTAGAAAAAGAGTGGGTCAAGGAGGTAACCTTAACATAATTAGTAACTACATTGAATCAAATGAAAATGACAACACACCTTATCAAAACTTATGAGATGCAGGCAAAGCTGTACTGAGACATAATATTCAAAAAGAAGAAAGAGCTAAAATTGAAGACCTAACTGCACACCTGGAGGAATTGGAAAAATATCAAACTAACCCTAAAGGAAGTAGAAAGAAAGAAATAACAAGGATTACAGCAGAACTAAATGAAATAGAAAATAAGAACGCACTAGAGAAAATAAACAAAACCAAAAGCTGGTTCTTCGAGAAGAACAATAAAATCGACTAACTCATAGCCAGATTAACAAAGGAAAAGAGAGAGCAAATCCAAATACATAAAATAAGGAATGAGGAATGGGATATCACTACTGACTCCACTGTAATAAAGAATACCATAAGATGATACCTTGAAAAATAACATGTTAACAAGAATGATAATTTAGAGGAAATGGATAAATTCCTAGAAACACACAAGCAGACTACATTGATGAAAAAAGAAATAGATGAAATCAACAGTCCAATTACAAATAAAGAGATAGTGTCAGTCATCAAATCCGTCCAACCAAGAAGAGCCCAGGAACAGAAGTCTTCGCAGGTGAATTTTACCAAACATTCTACAAAGAGCTAACACCAATTCTCCTTTGGCTCTTCGAAAAAATAGAAGCAGGAGGAACACTGCCTAACTCATTCTATGATGCCAATATTACCCTAATATCAAACCCAAAGATACCAAAAGAAAGGAAAATTACAGACCAATATCTCTAATGAATCTAGATGCTAAATTCCTCATCAAAATACTTGCCAATTGCATTTCCCAAAATATCAAAAGAATTATAGAATATGACCAAATGGATTTCATCCTGGGTAAGCAAGGATGTTTCAACATTAGAAAATCAATAAATGTAATACACCACATAATCAGATTGAAAGAAAAAAATCACATGATCATCTCTATAGATGCAGAAGAAGCATTCAACAAAATACAGCACCCTTTCCTAATAAAAACACTGCAAAAGATAGGAATAGAATGAAACTTTCTGAATATGATAAAGGGTATATATGAAAACTCCTAAGCTAACATCATCTTCAATAGTGAAATGCTAAAAGCTTTCCCTCTGAGATCAGAAACAAGACAAGGATGCCCACTGTCACCACTCCTATTTAACATTGTCTTAGAAGTACTTACTTGAGCACTGAGGCAAGAAAAAAATATAAAAGGTATCCAAATTGGAAAAGAAGCAGTAAAAATTTCATTATTTGCAGATGACATGATCCTATATGTAGAAAGCCCTGAGAAATCTACAAAAAAGATTTTAAAACTTATAAAGGAGTTCAGTAATGTCAGCACTTTGTACACCAATAATGAACAATCCAAGGAAGAAACTAAGAAAAAATACCATTTACAATAGTAACTAAAAGAATCAAATATCTATGAATAAATTTAACTAAAGATGTAAAGGAATTATATACAGAAAACTACACAACACTGTAAAAGGAAATCAAAGAAGACTTAAATAAATGGAAGAATATTCCATGTTCATGTATATGAAGACTAAACATCATCAAGATGTCTATTCTATCCAAACTAAAATACAGATTTAATGCAATCCCAATGAAAATCAACATTGTATTTTTTAAGGAATTGGAAAAACTGACTACAAAATTTATTTGGGAGAGTAAGAGGACCTGAATTGCCAAAGATATATTGAAAAAGCAAAATGAAGTTGGAGGTATCACACTACCTGACTTAAAAACATACTACAAGCTAAAGTGGTGTAAACCACCGGGTATTGGCACAAGTATCGACACATTGACAAATGGAACTGAATTGAGAGTTCTGATATAATACTCACATATACAATCATATGATATTTGAGAAGGCCACAAAGCCCACTCAGTAGGGAAAGAATAACCTCTTCAACAAGTTGTGCTTGGAGAACTGGATATCCATATCCAAAAGAATGACAGAGGAACACAATCTCACAAGTTATACAAAAATCAACTCAAGATGGATCAAAAATCTAAGTATAAGAGCCAAGACCTTAAAGACTTTGGAAGATACTGTAGGGAAGCATCTACAGGTCCTTGTAATGGAAAAGGTTTCATGAACGTCGCATCTAAAGCACGAGCAGCAAAAGAAAAAAGAAAAATGGGATCTCCTCAAAATTAAGAACTTTTGCAACTCAAAGGCTCTGATCAGGAAAATAAAAAGGCAGCCTAACCAATGGGAGAAAATATTTGGCAACCATATATCTGATAAGAAATTAATATCCTGCATATATAAAGAAATCCTACAGCTTGAAAACAAAAAGATTAACAACCATTTAAAAAATGGTCAAGTGACCTGAAAAAGTACTGCTCCAAGGAAAAAATACAAATGGTTAAAAAGCACATGAAAAAATGCTCGACATATCTAGCTATTACAGAAATACAAACCAAAACTACATTGAGATACCATTTTACACCCATTAGAATGGATACTATTAAAAAAACAGCAGACTATATGTGTTGGAGAAGATATTGAGGAATGGGAAACCTCATCCACTTCTGGTGGGATGTGCAATGGTCCAGCCACTGTCAAGGAGAGTTTGGCAGTTCCTCAAAAAACTAACTATAGATCTCCCATATGATTCAGCAATCCCACTGCTAGGTATATACGCAGAAGAACTGAAAGAAAAGACACGAACAGATATATGCACACAAATATTCATAGCGGCATTGTTCACTATTTCCAAAAATTGGAATCAACCCCGGTGCCCATCAACAGTTGAATGGATAAACAAAATATGATACATACATTCAATGCAATATTACTCAGCTGTAAGAAGGAAGAAAGTGTTAACACACAGGATAACATGGATGAATCTGGGAGACCTTGTGTTGAGTGAAGCAAGTCAAACATTGAAGGATGAACAGTACATGAACTCCCTGATATGAATTAAGGAAACTGAGCATTCTCTGAGAACTATTGTCTGAAAAATAAGTGTATAAGAAAGAAAAAGAGAAGAGAAACTTGTGATCCATCACCCTTATGGACATAACTAATGGTAAATAATAGATTGTGGTTCTGTATTGAAGAGATAGGACAGGAGGGTAGTGATATATTGGGGTGGGTGGTGTAGGGTTAACAGGTGGGTAGATTGGGAAGGGAGGGTTAGAATACCCAGGATACTGTGGGGAGAGATGGTATAGGGACGAGATGAAAGCTTGGGAGTTGTGGGTATGAAGTTAAAAGTACAGAGGTGGGAATGCTCTTAAGGCATTATATTAAGGAAGCATCACGATTTTAAGGTGTTGGTTGGTGGGGCATTTGGGACAGGGCACATCTGGAGCACGCTTCTAGGGAGTGTGTGAGTGTTCATCCTGTCATAATGTGTTATATCAGTGGGTGGAGACCCACACAATGCGGGGGAAGGAGATGGACCCCCATCTTTGGAAGGACTGATTTGAAAAGAAATAGACAGTTGGACATCTCTTTATAGCAAGGTAGGTTCCTAATAGTGGAGGACAAACCAGTGTAGCATGACCTCTTGTTGCATGGAACTATGAATCTTTTCATCCAAATAGTAAAGGCTAGGGGTCTTTGTGGTCCCGGGGGGAGTGGGGTGGGGAGGGAATAAAAGAATAGATTAAACATGGGGTATTTAATGGACAGTGGAAACGTTTTTCATTACCTTACAGTGATGGGCACAAGACATGGTAAATATCATAAAAATTTATAAAAGTGTATCATTCAAAATGCAAACAATACTGTAAACCATTGACAATGTTTAGTAGCTATATTTCACTCTCTGTGTATCAGTTATAATAATGCTACCATCCACATACAAAAAGGTTTTAATATGGGGTGAGGAAACGGTGAAGAGTTTGGGTATATGAGAGTGTATTGTATTCGGTGTGTGACTTTGCTGTGACCTAAAACTTCTTTCAAAATTACAAAGTTACAACTGGATTGGGAGCGGATCATTGTTAGGGGGTGTCAGGAATGGGAGTTTCATGGGACGAAATTCACCTGAACATACATAAAAGGTATATAAAATTGCTCATGGGGTATGGTCACAGTGGGTGGAGAACCACTCAATAAATGAGAGAATACAGAATTCCCATCCAGTAGAGCCCAGCCATATTCTCCAAGGGAGTAGCAACAGTCCCCCAAGTCCAGGGGCAGTGTCTGGCAAAGGAGGATGATCCACTGAGGGGCTCTTGTTATTGATGACTAACCTTATGAGTCTTTGCTCTTGAAATTGAAACTTAGCCTATTGTTCTGGGGTGCCTAAGGGTTGTCTCCGGAGAGCCTCCTTGTTGCTCAAATGTGGCCTCTCTCTAAGCCAAACTTACCATATGAATGCATTATCTTCTTCCCAATGTGGGATATGACTCCCGGGGATGAGTCTTCCTGGCAAAAATGGATTAATAACAAATGCCAACAGGCAATATGACTGGAAAAAGACCTCGAATAAAAGGAGGAAAAGGTAAAGATCAATGAGTTCACATGGTTAAGAGGTTTCAAAGTGAGTCGGCCGGTCATCCCAGAGATTAGGCTTATGCACATCTCAATAGGAACTCATGGGCTTCCAATGTGGATATCATCCCTAATAGAGGGGCTCCTGAGGGCTCTGGAGACACCCAGGTCCTATATCAGGGTGAAAAGTCCCAGAGCTTCATGCCATATCAGTGTGCCCTAACTTTTAATCCTTCCTCTGGAGAGCGTGACAGAGTTGGCTCACAATATGTCTTCCCTGCACATGATTAAACTCTCCCATCTATTCAAACCTATATGTGGTGCTGGAGTTTGTATGTATACTTCCAGAGACTGGAGTCTTTGGGCTGTCCATGTGTCAGCTGGACCCAGAATATCCGTGGAGCTGCAACTTCTAATCTACAGCTCAATGGACTCAATCTGGACACCTGGTGGGTACATGATGCTGAACAATGACCATCCCAGGGAATGGAGAGAGACCAGCTGCAGGCAGGAAAATCCTACCTATTTTATCCATGGGATATAAGCCCCTGCTCTCTTGGAGGTGGAGTGGACATCACCATCTCAGACTCCTCAGGATAGTGGGTTGAGCTATGGACAAGAGTGGACTTACTAGTATTCTGTTGTAGACATACTGTGATTCATGTAATGGAAGTAATTACAACATGAATGTTTTGAGTTTTGCATTGTTATTCAATTTATTGACACACTGTTCCATTTTTTTCCATTCTCTTCTCTTTCTCTTCTCCTGCCATTTCCAGTTCAAATATTTGGTCTTCACATCACTAATTTTGTCTTTGAGTAATTCAAATCTGCTCTTATGTGCCTCTAGTGTATATTAATTTCATCCATCATATGTTTCCTTCCCATAAT
Organism: Cabassous unicinctus; assembly: GCA_029593785.1. Taxonomy (NCBI): domain Eukaryota; kingdom Metazoa; phylum Chordata; class Mammalia; order Cingulata; family Chlamyphoridae; genus Cabassous; species Cabassous unicinctus. The sequence goes on along the minus strand of JAQZBX010053251.1, from coordinate 10,081 downwards.
GTCTGTTAATTTTCTTTTCAGACTTTCAAATTCTTCTGTATGCTCACCGAGTTTCTCCATTTATTTTGTTAATTTTTTTAAATTGCAGAATTTGTAAATTTACAAAAAAAATCATGTATAAAACACAATGTTCCCATATAAGCCCTCCATTGTTAACATTTTGCTTTACTGTGGTACATTTGTTAAAATTGATAAAAGTATATTATATCTGTAGTATTAACTATATTCCATAGTTTACATTACAGTGTATTTTTTCCAGTATACCTCCCTATTATTAACACCTTGCATTAGTGTGGTATATTTGTTATAATTCATGAAAGAAAATTTTTATAACTGTACTGTTAACTATAGCCCATCATTTAAAATAGGGAACAATGTGTTGTACAGTCCTATTATATATATATATATATATGCATACAAAAACATATATGTATATGTATGTGTATATATATATATATATATAAAGATGCATATATTACAAAAATGTTACACAAAAATTACAGGGATTCTCATGTTCCCCACCTCCCACAGCTACCACAACCTTCCACATAAACATCTATCATTAGTGTGACACATCACCTGCAATGGATATACACATCCTGTGACTTTGCCTTTAAGCATGGACCATAGCTCACATTGGAGACCACACTCTCTGCCACACAGTTCTGCATGTTTTATGCTGATATAAAATGACCTATATCTGTCTTTATAATGTCAGTCAGGATAATTCCCAAGTCCTGAAAAAGCCACTGTATTACAACTTCTTTTCCCTCTCCCTGCCCTGAAAGCATCCAGTGGCCACTGGCTGCACATCAATGTTGTAATTTCTTCCATTGCTTGAATCACAATATGTCTACAACAAAGTATCAGTAAGTCCACTATTGTCCATAGCTCTTCCCCCAATCCTGAGGAGTCTGAGACGGTGATATCCACTCTAACTCCAAGTGAGCAGTGGCTTATATCCCATGGATAAAGTGCATGGGATTATCCTGCCTGCAGCTGCAGACTCTCTCCATTCCCTGGAATGGCCATTTTCCATCATCATCTCCCCACCAGGTGTCTTCAGTGAGTCCACTGAGCTGTTGAGTAGGAGTTGCAGCTCCACCAAGATTCCAGGCACAGCTGGCACATGGGAAGGCCAAAAGCTCCAGTCTCTGGAAGTACATCTACAAACTTCAGCATCAAATACAGGTTTGAATAGAAGGGACTGATGGACCATGTGCAGGGAGGACTTATTTGAGTCCAACTCTGTCACTCTCAGGAGCACAGGTTCCAAAGTAGAGCCCATTTATAAGTCATCAATCTCTGGAGCAACCCCACCTTATATAGGATGTGGGTGTCTCCAGGACCCTCAGGAGCCCCTCTGTTTGGGGTGATATCCACTTTGGTGCTCTATGAGATCCTACTGAGGTGTGCATAAGCATTACCTCTCAAATGACCTCCCAATTCTCTTTGAAGTCTCTTAGGCATATGAACACATTTATTTTTACCTTTCCTCCCTTTTATTCAAGGTCTTTTTCCAGGCATATTGCCAGTTGGCTCTTGCTAGCAATCTTACATTGCCAGTTAGGCTCATCCCCGAAATCATGTCCAATGCTGGGGGCAAAGTAATGCATTCATATGCTGAGTTTGGCCCAGAGAGAGGCCACATTTGAGCAACAAAGAGGCTTTTAGGCAGCACCCCATAACAATAGGCTAACTTTCAATTACAAGAGCCAAGACTCATAAGGCTAGTCATCAATAACAAGAACCCATCAGTGAACCATCCTCCTTAGCCAGATATTGCCTCTGCACTTGGAGGACTGTTGATACTCCCTTGGAGGATTTGGCAGAGCTCTCCAGGCTGGGAATTCAATATTCTCTCATTTATTGAGTGATTCTCCACCCAATAGGACCATGCTCCACTCCTTGATCATTTGAACAATTTTGTATATCTTTTATGTATATTAAGGTGAACTTCCTCCCATGATACCCCCATCTTTGATATCCCCCACCAATGTTCGTCTCCCACCCCCATTGTAACCCTTCTGTGATCCAAACCTTCTTTAAAGATGAAGCTCATATAATATCCAAATATGATTAATAGGAAAATGAAATAATAATGATAATTTTAAATGTCAGAGATAAAATACATGGAAACTTAAAAAAAGAACTAAAAATAAAATTAAATTAAAGAATAGGGATATTCAAAAAATGGGGAAAAATGAACAAATTTAAAAAATTTTTAACATTTTTCCTTTTATTCCTGCATTCTCGGTGTCCAGTCTGTACCGTGGCATCTCTCCCTCTCACTCCCCATATTTCCCCAATTTTCATTTAATTTTCAAAGAAGTTTTAGGTCACTGCAAAGTCACACCCAGAATACTAGGAAATCTCATATACCTACACTCCTTCCCCTTTCCTAACCCCATATTAAAACCTTTTTGTTTATCGATGGTAGCATTGTTATAACTGTTATACAGATAGTGAAACATAGCTACTAAATATTGTCAATGATTTACAGTATAGTTTACATTTTAGATGGTACAATTTAATAATTTTTGATGCTATTTACCATGTCCTGTGTCTATCACTGTAAGTTAATGAAAAACATTTCCCTTGACCACTAAATACCCCCTGTTTGATCTATTCTGTTCTTCCCTCCCCATCCCCTAGGGCACATGACAACCTCCTGTCTTGACTCATTGGATGACAACATTCATACTTAAATGGAACAAAAGGTCTTGACACAATGATTGTCCTCCCCTATTAGGATCCACTCTTGCTCATGAGAGACAGCAACCTGTCTGTTTCTGGATGAACTGGTCTTCCCAAAATGGGAGTCCATGTCCTTCCCACTCACCATGTGGGACTCCACCCACTGACACAACACATTATGAGGGGATGAACACTCACTCCCTCCACAGAAGCCTGCTCCAGATGTTCCCCATCAAGAATGCCATCCCAACAAACAGCATAAACCAGTTACACTCCCTTGTAATATTGCCATAAGAGCATTCCCACCCCTGCACTTTCAATCTCATAGCCACAAATCCCGTGTTCAGCTGTTCCCTCTCCCATTTCTCCCCCCAGTATGCTGGGTATTCTTACCCACCATTCCTAATCTAACCACCTGTAGACCCAGCACCAACATATGCAGTAATATAACTTCCCACCTGTTCTATCCTTCAATACACAACTATACTCTATATCATTTTTACAATAGTTTATGTCCATATGGGTGATGGCTGAAACTCTTCACTTCTCTTTCTCTCTCTTGCTAACCTGTCTTTCAGACAATGGTTCTTGGAGACTGCTCACTTTCCTCTATTCATATCAGTGAGGTCATGTACTGACTGAAGGTCATCCTTCAGTGCCTGGCTTGCTTCACGCAACATGAGTTCTTCCAGATTCATCCATGTTATTGGGGGTTAGCAGTTTATTCCTTCTTAGAGTTGAGTAATATTCCATTGTATGTATTACCACATTTTGTTAATCCATTCATCTGTTGATGGGCACCGGGGTTGATCCCAAGTTTTGGCAATAGTGAACAAAGCCGCTATGAACATTGGTGTGGATATATCTGTTCATGTCTTTGCTTTCAACTCTTCTAGGTATATACCCAGCAGTGGAATCGATGGATCATATGGAAAATCTATCATTTTTTTGAGAAACTGCCAAAATTTCTTCCACAGTGGCTGGAACATTCCATAATCCCACCAGCAGTGAATGAATGTTCCCATTCCTCCACATCCTCTCCAATACGTTTAGTCTGGTGGGTTTTTTTTTAAATATTCACCATCTGAATGGGTTTAAGATTGGATCTCATTGTAGTTTTGACTTGCATTTCCTAATAGATAGCGATGTGGAGAAATTTTTCATGTGCTTTTTAGCCTTTTGCATTTCTTCCTTGGAGAAGTACCTTTTCAAATCACTTGACCATTTTTTTAAATGGTTGGTTGACTTTTTATTTTCCAGGTGTTGGATTTCTTTATATATGCAAGATATTAGGCTCCCATTAGATATATGTTTGCCAAATATTTTCTCCCATTGGGTGGGCTGCCTTTTTATTTTCTTGATAACAACCTATGCGGTACAGAAGTTTTTAATTTTGAGGAAAACCCATTTATCTATTTTGTTGTTGTTGTTGTTGTTTCTGCCTTGGGTGTGAAATTCATGAAACCATTTCCTATCACAAGCTCTTGTAGATGCTTCCCTACATTATCTTCTAAGGTCTTTATGATTTTGGCTCTTATAATTAGATTTGAGCCATTTTCAATTGTTTCTTTGTATCACTTGTGAGATGGTGTTCCTCTCTCATTCTTTTGGATATGGATATCCAGTTCTCCAAGCACCACTTGCTGAAGATACCATTCTCTCCCAACTGAGTGGGCTTGGTGGCCTTGTAAAATATCAGATGACTATGTGAGGATCTATATCAGAACTCTCAATTCGGTTCCATTGGTCAGTATGTCTATCTTTGTGACAATACAATGCAGTTTTTACCACTGAATCTTTGTAGTATATTTCAAAGTCAGGCAGTGTGATACCCCCAACTTCATTTTTCATTTTCAATATGACTTTGGCGATTCAGGGCCTCTTACCTTTCCAAATATATTTTGTAGTTAATTTTTCCAGTTCCTTAAAAAATACAGTGTTGATATTTATTGGGATTGCATTAAATCTGTAGATTAGTTTGCGTAGGATATACATCTTGATGATGTTTAGTCTTCCTATCCATGAACAGGGAATATTCTTTCATTTGTTTAATTCTTCTATGATTTCCTTTAACAGTTTTGTGTATTTTTCTGTATATAAGTCCTATACGTCTTTAGTTAAATTTATTCCCAGGTATTTGATATTTTTTAGTTACTGTTGTAAATGGCACCTTTTTATTGATTTCTCTTCAGGTTTCTCATTATTTGTGTACAGAAGTGCCGCTGATTTTGAGCATTGTTCTTATAGCCTGTGACATTAACAAACTCCTTTATAAGTTCTAGAAACTTTGTTGTAGATTTCTCAGGGCTTTCCACGTATAGGATCATGTCATCTGCAAATAATGAAATTTTTAATTCTTCTTTTACAATTTGGATGCCTTTTATATTTTTTTCTTGCCTCAGTGCTTGAGTAAGTACTTCTAAGACAATATTAAGTAGGAGTGGTGATTGTGGGCATCCTTGTCGTGTTCCTGATCTCAGAGGGAAGACTTTTAGGATTTCATCATTGAAGATGATCTTAGCTTTTTTTTTTTTTTTTTCATATATACCCTTTATCATGTTCAGAAAGTCTCCTTCTATTCTTATCTTTTGCAATGTTTGTATCAGGAAAGTTCGCTGTATTTTGTCAAATGCTTTACCTGCATCATGTGATTTTTACTTTCATTCTGTTTATGTGGTGTATTACAATGATTGATTTTCCTATATTGAACCATCCTTGCATACCTGGGATGAAACCCACTTGGTCATGGTGTATAATCCTTTTGATATATTGTTGAATGCAACTAGCAAGTATTTTGTTAAGGATTTTAGTATCTAGGTTCCTTAGAGAAATTGGTATGTAATTTTTCTTTTTGTGGTATCTTTGTTTGTCATTGGTATTAGGGTAATGTCGGCATCATAGGATCAGATAGGCAATATTCCTTCTACTTCTGTTTTTTGGAAGAGCTTAAGCAGGATTGGTGGTAGCTCATTCTGGAATGTTTTGTAGAATTCAGCTGTGAAGCCATCTGGTCCTGGGCTGTTCTTAGTTGGGAAGTTTTTGATGACTGAGTATATCTCTTTAATTGTAATTGCACTGTTGAGTTCATGAATTTATTCTTTCATCAATGTAGTCTACTTGTGAGTTTCTAGAAATTTGTAAATTTCCTCTAAATTATCCTTCTTGTTGGCATATAATTTTTCAAAATATCCTCTTATGATACTCTATATTTCTTTGGGTTCAGTATTGATATCCACTTACTTATTCCTTATTTTGTGTATTTGCATCTGTCCTTTCATTTTCCTTGTTAGTCTGGCTAAGGGTTTGTCAATTTTATTGATCTTCTCCAAGAACCAGCTTTTGCTTTTCTTTATTTCTTTTTTAGTGCTTTCTCATTCTCTATTTCATTTAGTTCTCCTCTAATCTTTGTTATTTCCTTCTTTCTACTTCCTTTAGGTACAGTTTGTTGATGTTTTTCCAATTCCTCCAAGTTTGCATTTAGGTCTTCAATTATAAATTTTTCTTCTTTATATATATATATGTATTTAAGCCTATGATCTTCCCTCTCAGGACAGCTTTGGTTGCATTCCATAGGTTTTCATATGTTGTTTTATAAGTTTCATTAGTTTCAAGGTAGTTAATGATTTCTTTTGAGATTTCCTCCTAGACCCAATATTCGTCTGAGAGTGTGTTGTTTAACTTACATATCTTTGTGCATAATCTGGTTCTCTGGTCCTTAGTTGTTTCCAATTTCATTCCATCGTGTTTGGAGAAATTACTTTGCATTATCTCAATCTTTCTGAATTCAATGAGAGTTGATCTGTGACCTCGCATGTGGTCTTTCTTGCAGTTTGATCCATGTTCACTCAATAGGAATGTAAATCCCACTGTATTTGGGTGTTGTGTTCTGTATATGTCTATAAGGCCCTGGTCCTCTAAGGTATTATTCAGAGTCTTTGTTTCTTTATTGATTCTCTGTCTAGAAATTCTATCTAATGGTTATAATGGTCTATTAATGTCCCTCACTATAAATGTAGAGTCATTTATTTCTCCGCTTAGTTTTTCCAGAGTTTGCCTCATGTATTTTGAGGCAACCTGATTAGGTGCATAAATGTTTAAGATTGTTCTCTCTTCTTGAGTGATTACCAATTTTACTAATATATATTGTCCATTGTTTTCTCTTACAATAGCTCTGCATTTAAAGTCTATTTTGTCTGATTTTAGGCTAGCTACTCCTGCCCATTTTTGGCTATTGTTTCCTTATAAAATTGTTTTCCAGACATTCACTTTCAGCCTCTTGAATCTCTGTGTCGAAGGTGGATTTCTTGTAGACAGCATATAGATGGATCATATTTCCTAATACATTCTGCCAATATGTGTCTATTGACTAGTGAGTTAAATCCATTAACATTCATTGTTATTACTCATAACAAATTTCTTACATCAGTCATAATTTCTTTGGGTTAATATATGTCATATGTGGCTTTTATTTCTCTTTTTGTCTTTTTAGTTGTTCTTACACACCCCTTTAACTCCCTCTCCCCTGTTTTTTCTTTTCAACTTGTAGAAATTCCTTAAGTATTTCTTGAAATGCAAGTTTCTTATTGGCATATTCTCTTAATTTCTGTTTATCTGTGAATATTTTGAACTCTCCATCATTTTTGAATGCCAGTTTTTCTGGATAGGAAATCTTTGCTGGTTGTTTTTCTCTTTTAGTACTTTGAATATGTCATACCAATGTCTTCTTCCCTCCATGGTTTCAGATGAGAAATCAGCACTTAATCTTATCTTGTATGTGATAGTTCTCTTTTCTCTTGCTGCCTTGAGTATTTTCTCTTCATTTTGAGCATTGAATATATTGACAAGTATATGTCTTGGAGTTAGCCTTTTGGGATTTATACTGTTTCAGGTGTGCTGTGCTTCCTGGACATGTACTTGCATCTCTCTCAATAGGGGTTGGGAAGTTTTCAGCCATTATTGTCTTCAACACTTCTTCTGTTCCCTTTCTCTTCTCTTCTCCTTTTGGGATGCCTATAATGTCTATGTTTGTGCATTTTATGTTGTCAGTTAAATCCCTAATTCTCTTCTGGGTTTTTTTTTTTTACCTTTTATCTTTCTGTTATCCTATCTTTTTCACTACAGATGTACTGTCTTCCACATCACTAATTCTTTCTTCTGCCTGTTCAAATCTGCTGTTATGTGAATGCAGCATCTTTTTGATTTCTTGGATTGTGCCATTGAACACCATCATATCCATTATCTTTTTATGTATGTTTACAATTTCTTCAGTATGTTCTACCAGGGTCTTCTTAATATTCTTAATCTCCCCCTTAACTTCATTAAGTAGGTCCATAATATTTGTTTGGATATCTTTGATTAGTTGTTTGATGTTCTGCATCTCTTCCTGGTTTTCAGTTTGTTCATTGGACTGGTTCATGTCTTCCTGTTTCTCAGTGTGGTTTGTTATTTTTTGTTGCCCTCTAGTCATCAATTTATATTGATCAGTTTATTCAGTTGATTAGCTTCCCTCTCTGCTCTAGAGTTTTATTCAACTGGTGGTTTTGTGTGTGTGTTAAGTTTTCTCTTTGACACTTTGTTCTTTTTATTTTATGTCCTTGCTCCTTTCTATGTTCCCTTGTAGGCAAAAGATTAGGTCCAGAGGAATCAAAAGGTGTGATAAAAGAGAAGAATAATATTAATTATGATAAAAGTTAGTAGAGAGGCCATATAAGACTTTCTAAAATGAATATTTAACTCATGTAGGCAATGTAGAGTAATAGGAAAAAAAGTGGAGTACCTACAATGGAATGGGCAACCAAATGTAGGAAAATATTTATAAAGATTTAGAAGTCCAGAATGATGAGCAGAGAGAGAAAGAGTAAAGAAATGACTGAAAGGTAAAGGTTAATAATAATAAAAAAAGAAGTATGCAGAATGGATAGAATAGAGATTGAGACCCTTGAATTTGTGGGCTAATGAAAAGAGGTGGTATGTAAGAACAACAATAGAAAGCAGAAGGTAGAAAGATAAAAGAATGAAAAGAGATAGCATTGGGAGACAAAATCAATATAGACAGAGAATGGGAAATCATAGGAAAAGAAGCACAGCAAAGAAGAGACAAGCTAGCAGGCCTTAATTCAAAAAAAAGGGGGGGGAGAAAGAAAGTGTGCAGGGAGGAAGGATGAAAGAAAATCAAGAAACAACAAATACACAAAGAAAAGCCAAGCAACCACACCAGCAAGCAGACAAACAAAGCTAAGGAAGAACAGTGTTCCATCTTGGTCCCTTGTGGAGCTTCTCAACCTGTTTTGTTCATCCATCAATTGCCCTGCAATGTTCTGTCTGCAGGTTTTGAGGCAGATTTTAGCAATTAAACTAAGTTAAAAAAAATTTTAAGTGACTTTTTTGGAGAAATAAAGAACACAATAAAAGTCCTCTTCTAGTTACCCCATTCACCAAGGGGCTCTAAATAGGCTTATGGAAACTCATTAAACCCTTCCCACTTCCTGGCCTCCCCAGGGGAGCTAAAGCTCTGATGCTTGTCAGTGCACAATGATAAAATTGGCGGACTGTGCCCCCTCCAGAGCCAAGCCTCAGTATCATGGGGCTGTTAGTTAAATCAGGCTTCTTCAGCAGATTCACTTCTCCACTCATACTGGTGCCACTTCAAGTTGGCTTATTTGCTCCGCAAAGCTGTGAGGGGGCCCAAGCAACCAAATACACAGAACAGAAACCCCTCTCCACCTACTGTTAGAACCCTCCCACTCTCAGAGATTGCGCCCTCTAACCGGGTTGTTGGCAGTAGTTGGAGTTTATCCCTGGGCAGCGAGGTAAATCAGTCTTCCTCAGCAGATTCACCACTCCCCTCAGCCCTGTGCCACTTCAAGCCAGCTATTCTGTTCCCCAAACCAGCAAGGGGTTCCAGGCAGTCAAATCCACAGAAAGAAAGCCCCTCTTGACCCTCTGCCAGAGCCCTACCACTCTCAGAGAATGGTCCCTCTCACCGGGTTGTCAATGGGGGTTGGGCTTGTACCAGCATTTTTCCCTGAGGGTGGAGCTCAGCCATCTGTGTCGACTACCACAGCCATGGAAAAAGTCATGATTCTTTCCTGAAAAAATCCATTTCACTGCCCAGCTTCCTCCAGATCAATGTCCCCAAGGTTCTCACTCTGTGCACCCCCAGTACAGACCACTCAGGCAGGATCATTTCCCCAATCAGCCATCCTCTGAGAGTGAGTTAGTGTGTGCCCTCCTAAGCTGATGCCATCATTCCTTGCTCAGTTTCTTCTTAATATCAATAATCTCTTTAGTCATATTTTCTTGAAATTCTTTAAATTGATATAGGAGAGTTCTGTGATTGTCATTCATTAATCCTGTATCCCTTCAGAATATTTGGTTTGAATTT
>JAQZBX010053250.1:0-18945 GCA_029593785.1 Cabassous unicinctus | reverse complement strand
CAGACTCTAGCTCTTTAAGTCTGTTCAATTTTCTTAGGTCATATCAGTGAGGACATGCAATATTTTTTCTTTAGTGACTGGCTTACTTCACTCAACATAAGGTCTTTTTTTTTTTACCATATGGTTTATTTATTTATTTATTTATTTATCCCCCCCTTGCTGCTTGTGCTGCTGTGTCCATTCGCTGCGTGTCTTCTCTGTGTCTGCTTATCTCCCCCTTGCTGTGAGGCCTTGCCGCATCAGCCCACGGCGCCGCGCGAGCCAGCCTGCCCTCACAAGGAGGCGCCGGGAAGCGAACCTGGGGCCTCTCATATGGTAAACGGGTGCTCTATCCATTGCGCTACACCCGCTTCCTGCCGTGAGGTGCTGCATCAGCCCACCAGGCCAGCGTGCCCTTACAAGGAGGCCTCAGGACACGAACCCGGGCCTCCCATATGGTAAACGGGGACCCCATCCACTGAGCCACACCCGCTTCCCACAACATAAGGTCTTCAAGAGCCATCCATGTTGCCCTGTGTGTAGATATTTCATTCCTTCTTACAGCTGAGTGATATTCTATTGTGTTTATATACTACAATTTGCTTATCCATTCATCTGTTGATGGACACTTGGGTTGCTTCCAACTTTTGGCAATAGTGAATAGTGCTGCTATGAACATTGGTGTGCATATATCTGCTCATGTCCCTGCTTTCAATTCTTCTGCGTATATACCCCACAGTAGAATTGTTGGATGATATGGGAGTTCTATAGTTAGTTTCCTGAGGAACTGCCAAACCATCTTCCACAATGGCTATACCGTTCTATATTCCCACCAACAGTGAATGAAGGTTCCCATTACTCCACATCCTCTCCAACACTTGTATTTCTCTGTTTTTTTAATAGCTGCCAGTCTAATAGGTGTAAAGTGATATCTTATTGTAGTTTTGATTTGCATTTCCCTAATAGCTAGTGATATTGAGCATCTTTTTATGTGCTTTTTAGCCATTTGTATTTCTTCTTTGGAAAGGTGTCTATTCAAGCCTCTTGCTCATTTTTAAAATGGGTTGTTTGTATTTTTATTTTTGAGATATAGGATTTCTTTATATAGGCTGGATATTAGTCCCTTATCAGATAAGTGGTTCCCAAATATTTTCTCCCATTGAGTAGGCTGCCTTTTCACTTTCTTGACAAACTCCTTTGAAGCGCAGAAGTTTTTAATTTTGAGGAAGTCCCATTTATCTAATCTTTCTTTTGTTGCTTATGCTTTGGGTGTAAAGTTTATGAAGCCATTTCCTACTACAAGATCTTATAGATGCCTCCCTACATTATCTTCTAGGAGTTTTATGGTCTTAGCTCTTATATTCAGGTCTTTGATTCATCCTGAGTTAATTTTTGTATAGGGTGTAAGATGGTTATCCTCTCTCATTCTTTTGGCTATGGATATCCAGTTCTTCCAGCACCGTTTGTTGAAGAGGCCATTCTGTTGAGTGTGTCCCAGTTGAGTGTGTTTAGTGGCCTTGTCAAATATCAGTTGGCTGTATATGCGAGGATCTATATCAGAACTCTCAATTCAGTTCCATTGGTCAGTATGTCTATTCTTGTGCCAATATCATGCACTCTAATCTTTGCTATTTCCTTCCTTCTGATTGATTTGGGCTTAATTTATTCTTCTTTTTCTATGTCCTCTAGTTTTGAAGTTAGGTCTCTGATTTTAGATCTTTCTTCTTTTTTAATGCAAGCAATTAGAGCTATAAATTTCCCTCTCAGCCATGCCTTTGGTGCATCCCATTAGTTTTGGTATGTTGTGTGTTCATTTTCATTTGCTTCAAGATATTTCCTAATTCTCCTTGTGATTTCTTCTTTGACCCATTGGTTATTTAAAAATATGTTGTTTAATTTCCAGATATTTGTGAATTTTCCATTTATCCCTCTGTTATTGATTTCTAGCTTTATTCCATTGTGGTGAGAGAAGATACATTGTATGATTTAATATTTTTTAAGTTATTGAGACTTGTTTTGTGACCTAACAAAGGTCTATCCCAGGGAATGATCCTTATGCACTAGAGAAGAATATGTATTCTGCTGCTGTTGTGTGAAATGTTCCATATATGTCACTGAGATCTAGTTGGTTTGAAAAGTATCATTCATGTCTTCTATTTCTTTACTGATCTTCTGTCTAGATGTTCTCTCCATTATTGAAAGTGATGTATTAAAGTCTCCTACTATTAATGTAACTCCATCAAATCTGTCAATATTTGCTTCATATATTTTGGGGCACATATATATTTATAATTGTTAAGTATTCTTGTTGAATCAACCCTTTTATCAGTATATGATGACCTTCTTTCTCCCTTATAAGAGTTTTTTTTTTAACTTAAAGTCTAGTTTATCTAATATTAGTATAGCTATCCCAACTCTCTTTTGGTTGCTACATGCATGGTATATTTTTTCCCTATTTTCAATTTCAACATACTTATGCTTTGAATTAAAGGTGAGTCTCTTGTACACAGCATATAGTTGGGTAATGCTTTTTTTATCCATTCTGACAGTCTGCCTTTTGACAGGGGAGTTTAATACATTTACATTTAAAGTAATTAATAATAATGTAGGGTTTTCTGCACATTTGAAACACTTTCTTCACTTGGTTTCCAGGACACCACTCTCCTGGTTCTTCTCCTACCTCACTGGCTAGTCCTTTTCTGTTTCATTTGCTGATTCTCCCTTATCTCTCCAACTTCCAAATCTTAAGGGTGCTACAGTCCTCAGTGATTTTCTCTTGTTTATAAATCCTCATTGTCTTGGTGATCCAATTCAGTCTCTTGACTTTGAATGTCATCTAAATGCTAATGACTCCCAAATTTTTGTTTCCGTCCAGGATATTTCTCCTGTAGCCAAATACCCAGTCAACACCTCCATTTAGCTGTTTATAAGCCTCTCAAATTTTACATGTCTCTAATTGAACTTCTAAACCTCCAAATCTAGAAGGCTCTTCTCCCAGTCTTTTCCATCTCTGTAAACTATAACTTCATCCTTTCAATTACTTAGCCCAAAGTCTTCAGAGTTAAGTGAGACTCATCTCTTTTTCTCACAATTCATATCCAATCTTTTAGCCAATTTTGTTGACTTTACCTTCAAAACATTTTCAGCATTCAATCACTTCTGCTCTACTAGCTTCCTGACTAGACTCCTTGTCTCTGCCTTTGCCCTCTATGGCCTGTTTTCAACAAAGGAACCTGAATGGTTCTGATAAAATGTGTATCATTAAGGGGCCTAGCCAGACACAGAATTTGCCTCAGATGAAGTTCCACTGAAGAACTTTTAACGGTGGGAACACTTACAGAAATTAAGTGTTCTTAATTTGAAAGAATAAACAAGAGACAATGAAGCATCCTAAGACTAGCAATGGCAGGAAGCTGTTGTCACCCCTGTGGCTGAAAATACAAGGGGTAAAAATAGATTTATGCAATAAGAACTGCAAACGTAGAGGAGGACCCACCTACCAGAAGCTGTAGGGAGGAGGGATGTGGCTACTTCCAGGGACAGAGCACCAAAGCAGGGAAAGAGTGGGTGAGAAGTACCCTGACCCCTCTATCCATCCTCTCACTCTCTGATCCATTTTAGGTGCCCCTTTTAGTCAAACCAATTGGAAACCTGCCCACCAGTGATTGTTTGATGCAGTCTGCCAAGGGTCAGCTTCCTGGGACACAGAGCAGGGAAGGGTGAGAACAGACAGTGGTTAGGAAAGGCCAAGTGGAAGATAAGAAGCACAAAAGTGACACAAGTCAAACCATATCACTCCTCTGCTCAAAACCCTCTACTGTCTCCTCATTTCACTCAGAGTAAAATCTAAAGTTCTTACACTGGTTTACAAGGTCTTACATGATCTGGTTCCCTGCTCCCTAATCATTTTTGTCCTCTGAGATTTCCATTCTTTTGTAAAAGCTCAGCTATTCATTTAAAGCAAATTATTGTAATTAATCTATCAATTCTAGCACCCAGCCAACAGTTTTGTTCAGGACCCAGAGTTGCATCATATCCGCATGACATAACAGTGCTTTAGATTCTCATCAGACAAAAGGACGTCAGGTTACATTCAAAGTTTTGAAGAAAGAACAAAAGAAAGAAGGATGGGAGGGAGGGAGGGAGAGAGAAAGGAAGATATTTAGTGAATGTTATCAAATACACATGCAATCTATTCACTTTTCTATACATTTTAAATTCTAGCCTTATACTCATTTAGATTTTGAGAATATACATAAATCACATAACTTAGCCCCTCACTGAGTTCCTCTCACTGTCAATCAATGCTATTTTTTTTTTACTGTTATCAAAATACTTTCATACAGATGCTTTTGAATGATATGGATATATCTTGTGATTGTTGAGAATATTTTTTGTAAGGACACAGTGAGAAAGTTAGTTTAAAATTTAGTGCATTCAGATTTAGACTTCAATCTAAAGAGATTTGGAGTAGAAAATGGACATGTGAGCAACCATTGGAAGGGTGGCCATGGAAAGAGTGGTTATTAGTCTACTCCATGGCCCTCAAAAAGCTAGGACCAGATTTAGTGGGTGAATGTTATAAAACCATCACAAAACCCTGGAGCAGAGAATCAATGCTAAAGGACCATTTGCCCACCACGAGATGATTGAGGGTAGTGCCATTGAATGCCATTGAAAGAAACAGCCCTTATTCCATTAAGAGGGCAACAACCCAATCCTTCCCTAGCCTACATAACCTCCACAGATGCCCACAAGTCGTACTTGTTTGTTGCCACCAACCATGGCTGTAGTCACTGCAGTTGCCAACAGCAGTTTATCAAGGGTAGAAGGAATGCACAGTTCCCCACAATGACCGTTAGGTCTCACCCCAGGCCAGAGTTAAGCTTAACTGCCATCCATCTCCAAGATCCTACCAAGCTCAAATCAACCATGGTTCACATACCCATTTTCCTTATACCTGGAGTGTAAGCCCCTCTGATCAACTGTTATGTCCTGGACAGCTCTCCCACACTGCTCTCCCCTGACCCAACCTTGCTTTCCCTTCCAAATTCTGCTATGCTGTCCCTTGGGATTCCTGAAAAATCCCCCAATATCCTCCATTTCCTTTCCAGAAGTTTCTTGACCTCTTTGTTATAACAGAAACCTGGTTGCCTCCTAGGGCATCACTTTGCCTGCAAACCTCTCAAGATGATAATGTTTATTCTCTCACACCCCCACACATCTCAGGGCTGGAAGGCAGAGTTAGTTTCCTTCTTTATGATGAGCGCCTCTTTCAGATCTTTGTTCTTCCAGTCTCTTGTTTTACAAACCAGGGAAGAGTAAATAAAATAACCTTGCTTTTTTTGTAATTCATGACATTTGGATATACCATCTTCTCACCATCCTCGCTGTAGTCACTCACCAGATCCCTCATGCATTAATGACTTTTGCACCTAGTTTTTTGTCTTCCTCTCCATTTCAGCACTTTCCATAATCCTACATGACTTCATCATGTGTTTGGACAACCCACCCTGCAGCCTGGATTCTCAGTTCTCCAATAATATTCTGCTCTACTCAACTTCAGCTACCTACTCCCCTGAGCACAGCCTCAGCCTTGATATCACCCCAAACTGCATCATCTCCAAAGTCATATTATCAAGCATTCCACTCTTTAAAAAGTCTCTTGTTCTCGTAGATTATTGTATCCCATTTCTACCCTTCTTTATCCTACCTCATTGAACCTCCAGGCCATCAATTCATTAATTCCTTTAATTCCTCCTTCTTTACTTGTCATCTTGTTCTACACTGTTACCAAACATATCTTGTTTCCAAAACTGGATTTTAAATTCTTGCTTTGTGAGAAAACTTTTTCCAGTTGTGAAAAGCAGCCCCGCTCCTTATGATGAGCCCAAATATGCATTTATCCATCCGTTTATTCATTTATTCATTCAGTAAATATTTGTTGAGTGTCTACTATGTGTATTCCATAATATAGAATGCTGAAAATAGAGTATTGGACAATATTTTCAAAAAGTTCCCCTTATGGAAATTAGAGTCTAGTGGGGAATTAGAGTCTAGTTAGATATTAAACAAACATTTACACAAATAATTATGTAATAAAAATTAATGGGAAGAAAATAATGAGCTGTGAAAGCATTAAAAAGGAGACCTAACTTACTCTAAGGAGTCATGTTTTAAATGAAAGGACATTTAAACAGAGACCTGAAGGGTGAGTAGGAGTTAATCAGACAAAGGATGACCGGACATGGGAAGGAAGATAATTCCAAGAATAGGAAGGAAGATGTTCAAAGGCATCAATGTGGGTAAGTAAACCAGGGTGGCTGGAGAGCAACACCTGAGAGAGCATGGTGTCAAATGTGGATGAGAGATGGATTAGGACCAGATTTTGTATTGCCTTGTAAGCTGCGTAATTGATTTAGAACCATGGTGCATCCTAACAGCAGACTGAGAACCTGGAGACTAATGAATTTATCAAATTGTATCATATAATTCAGGGGTGGTGATAAGGGCTGGTTCTAAGGGCTGTCAGCAGGAACGGAACATAGTTGATGAGAGTTATTAAAAGAAATATCAAAAGGATTTGGTACCCCTGGCAATCAGAGAGAGGGAAAAAATCTCCTTGATTATAGACTAAAGCCCTGTTGTGGCTTTATTATTATTTTTGACAAAGACAGGAAGCCTAACTTGATGCTATCTGCCCCTTTGCAGTCAAATGATTTTATAATCCAGCAGCCTGCATATGTTCATATTAAGAGAAAAAAATTTTTAATTTCTCTTGGCTTAGAATCTTGGGAAAGGGAAGCTCAAATTTAGAGGTGGAAGTTATATGTATTATTTCTAACTGAAAGAGGACCAAAATCTACTGCCTTTTGGATAGATTTCTGCTTTCTTCTATAAAAAGCTCTTTTATAATCCCATGGCACTAGCACTGAGAATTGTTCCACTTTCGACTTCTGTGCTTCCCTCTTGCCCACATCCATTTGACTTGGGCACCTGTATCCCTTCTGAAAAATTTTAATTTGGTCAGTTTATATATTAATTTTATACCTGAGAAAACCATATTCGCACTCTTTGCCCTTTCCAGCTGATGTCTCAAATGTGTGCCCATTTCACTCCCACTCGAAGACATTCCTAGTTAGCCATAGCTATCTTTGTTTTCTGTGTTGTTTTTTTTCTTCATTAATACCCAATTAAATGATACTTTTGAACTAAGATGAAGTATAAAATCAAAGTGAGACTAACTCTAATCTATGTTAGCATGATAACGCTATAGCCACAATTTTTTTAGCCCAGGTAACCAGGCCAAAAATTAAACCATGTTTTTTGTTTTGTTTTGTTTTGTTTTGTTTTTTTAGAAATTTGAGATGTTCTGATTCTTTGATAAAAATAAGTTTCTCTAGGTGGTTTTTAGCTTGGTATACAACAGGCCTTGTGGATTGAGGATACTCCAGAAGAGAGAAGAAGCATATTTTAAGGGGAATTAACTTTCTTGGTTCAAATCCTGGAGAATGGCTGAGTCTGGAAGATAAATGAAGATGACTTGGTTAACTTGAACAACCCAGAACTGAGGCTGGCATGAAGCAAAGACTCCAGGATAAGAAAGGCTTTTGTTTCATTGATCTTAATGATTTTTTATATTGTTAATATTTTTCAGATAATTGTGTAGTATCGATACCATCTCACACCCACCAGGATGAATATAATAAAAAAGATGGGCTATAGTAAGTGTTGATGTGGACGTGAAGAAAGTGTTGCACTTAAGTGAAACATAGTTAACATTTGACCCATCAATTCTACTCCTAGGTATATACCCAAGAGAATGGAAAACATGTGTCCATTCAAAACCTTATACATGAATGTTCATGGCAGCACTATTTATAATACCCAAAAGATGAAACAACCAAAATATCCATCAACCGGTGAATGGCTAAACAAAATTTAATATATCCATACCATGGAATATTTTTCAACTATAAAAAGGAATGATGTGCACCGACATACTACAACATGGATGAACCTTGAAAACATTATACTAAGTGAAAGAAGCCAGACACAAAAGGCAAATATTCCATTTATATGAAATGTCAAGAATAGGCAAATCCATAGAGACAGAAAGCAGATTAGTGGGAGGAATGGGGAGTGACTGCTAATGGGTGTGAGGTTTCTTTTTGAGTAATGAAATCTTCTGGAGTTAGGGAGTAGTGATGGATGTACAACTTTGTAAATATAAATATCCTAAAAACCATTGAATTTTGCAGTTTAAAAGGGTGGATTTTATGGTACATGGATTTTATCTAAATAAAATAAATAAGAAATCCAAAATGCTGAGGTAAATATAAACATGTTTATTGTTAAATGTTATAGTGCCATGTCAGATACAATAGGTCTGACATAGCATAAATAAATACTTTAAAAATCATAACATATTTTAAAACATAATTTAAAATACTTTATAAAACCCAAACACAGAACACAATTATATCTCATACAACTATTTACAATGCAGCATATATATAAACATATTTACAGCGTTTGAACCATTTCAGAGAAAATAATAATTCATTCCATATGTACCCTGATCACAGCAGTTGTTTTTTTCCCTCTCTCTCTCTTATTTCCCAGAGTCCTGCCCTTTTAAAAACCTCTGCTGTTCTGGTCTTTACTGCACCTCCCTGTTTACTTTTGGCTTTCCCACTGCCAGGATGCAGCCAGCATCTCTTTGAAACTCGCCTTTCCGACACATGCTTAGCTAGTGGAAGAATGGGAGAGTTTTGTTCTCACACCCTCCAAGGCTGAAGCAGCACTGGCAGCTACAGGCTGAGAATTCCCCGTTGCCAGTGATGATCTGGTAACTGGGGATTCATTGGAAATTTTAAACTCTTGTTATAAATAAACATAAATACTTGGTCATGGAGGCTTTCCTTTCTTCAAAATCACCATAATATACAGAATAAAACACTAGGAAATCATTATTAGACATTTTCACTTCTTAAAAATCCACCGGCCAATTCCTTTACATGGTGAATGCCTACTGTGCTTTTAAAAGTCTCGTAATATACTAGAATTGCACGTTACATATCACAGCTGAAAAACATCTTCATAGGAATGCAAAGCACATCCATAGTTCTTTTTTTTTTTCCTTCAACAATGGCATTCATAAAATTGTACCTTTTTTTGTTGTATGTTCATGTTCATGGGAACATTCAGTCCCATGAAAGTTTTCATTGTGGAATCACACCTTTCTGGGGAAAAAATTCCTGTGTATAAACCCTCCATTCCATTTTTATTCTCCTAATACTACTCATGGTTTAAAAAGCAACTGTAGAAAAATACTCAGTCCTTTATACTGGTTAACATTTTAGGTTTCTAAGGGACAATATTTGGCTTTTTTTTAAATGAATTTGCTACAGACATGGTGGTGATGTAGGAAAAGTGGTTTTTACTCCATCATGGTCTATAACATTTACATATTTTTAAAGTCCCTACAATGCTTTTTTAAAAAAATATTTTATATTATGACTAGAGCATTTGCCTGTGGCATTTTTACTGACTTAAGATTATGGAAAGTTACACTATATTCAATACAAGTAATAAGAACACAGTCTCTAAGAAAACTTGAGAGGAAACCCTGAATCCCATAGGGATTAACGTGATTGAGACTGTGCTCCGGGACCCTAGCACAGGGCCTGAAGCAGGACTGGTGCACTTACAGCCCTTGCCATACCGTTCCCTGTGAGCGCTGAGACTCTAATATTTGTCAAGGTAGTAATAGAACACTTTGGGCCAAGTTGTTTCCTCTAAACTCTAGATAATAAGTCCTCATCCCCATAACTGCAACTATGTAATCAGGAGTTGAAACACTTTGAGGGACAAAAGAAAGAAACAAAGTCACTACATGTTGTGTTTCATCAGCAAGATTTCAC
The DNA here is from genome assembly GCA_029593785.1 of Cabassous unicinctus. NCBI lineage: Eukaryota > Metazoa > Chordata > Mammalia > Cingulata > Chlamyphoridae > Cabassous > Cabassous unicinctus. Next base: position 9,040 of record JAQZBX010053250.1, on the reverse strand, counting down.
AGCAAGGGCAAGTTAGACTTAATAAAGGAATGCTGAGGCTGCAGAGCCTTGTTCTCTTCACTCTTGCCTGCAAGAGAATAACCTTTCCTTTCAGTACCCAACACTTTCCTGCTTCTGAGACTCCGAAAGAGAAAACAGAATCTTTTCTTGGGAAGAATGGCCTTATCCACTGGATTCTGATCTGTCAAATTCCTTGTGGGAGCCACAGGCCAAGATTTAAAAACAGCAGGTATAGTAGATGAGCAGGGTCAGAGACCCAAAGGAAAGTTCTCTGTCTGTGTCTTCAGGGTATCGCTCTCGTTCCCTGGATGCAGCTATGGTCCTGCAAAGATAAGGGTGCACGTCATCAGAACATCTAGTATTTCAGCATACTAATAGCAATAACAAAATTTAGCTTCTAGCACAGATCACTGTGCACACTCTTGCTGTCTAAATATCAAACTGTTATTCAGAGGGAAGCGGATGTAGCTTAAGTGGTTGAGCACCTGCTTCCCATGTAAGAGGTCCTGGGTTCAATCCCCAGTACCTCCTAAAAAAAACAAAAACAAAAACAAAAAAAAATCCAGCTCTCATTGGGGAGCAGATGTAGCTCAGTGGTTGAGCACCTGCTTCCCATGCACGAGGTCCTGGCTTCAATCCCTGGTACCTCCTACAAAATTCTATTCAGAGGGAACTGACCCTTCCAATATCCTTTATGCCGGCAAAAACTGGTCAAAACAGTTACTGCATAATTTGTTCCCAGAGGTTTGAAACATTCAGTGAAACTTTTTAAAGCTTTTATTACATGATGTATTCTTTAAGAAAGCTTTTGTTTGAGAATAATGTCTGTTTATACCAGGAAATCGTTATCATGAATGACATTGAAAAGATCCACTATCCCCCTCCCCCTGCCTTTTTGAAATCAATTCATGCTAAGTAACAACAACAACAAAATGCTATTCAAATTCCAAATTCTCACATAGCCTAGCAGAGTGGTTAAGAACACAGATTCTAGAACCATACCACCTGCATTTGAATCCTGATTATACCACTTACTACCTTTGAGAATTTAGGGAAGTTACCTATTTTCTCTGTGCCTCATTTTCTTTATCTGTATAGTGTGAAATTCAGTAGTAAGCCCTACTTACAATAAGTACTATATAAAGGTTAGCTATCATCATCATCATCTTTTATACATGAAATGACTCAATAAAGACCACATCTCTTATTCCTTTCCTTTCCTCTAAAAAAGAGATGAAACAACTTTCCAGAAAATATTTTGAAGTGGTGATTTTTTTCCCATAAAATTAGCAGGTTTGGGAGGGCATAAGGAGTAATAGAGCATGCAGAGAAGGTATCACCCTCTAGGACCACAGTAATATGTGATTATCAAGTCTTACCTGATTCCTTTGGACTTAAAGCAACTCAGAAGGAATCTGGTAGGTTCCCTCTGATTCAAGGCTTTGGCAGCTGCTGTGAAATACATGAGAACACTAAATAAAATACTGTTTTCTAACACAAAGAGAGAAAAGTTTATGGGATGGTCAATGCATGCTTTATAAAAAGAATGCAACTTACCTGGAAGGAACAAATTTCTTTGCTGCAAGAGAAAGAAAACCATTAATTTGGACTAAATAACTTTTAAGGACACCTCAAATCCAGAAACAACGTGGTTTAATTCATCAGGGGTTGCCAATACAATGCCTCGGGACCTCTGTAATTATCAGAGCACAAGCACAGCTTGGTGGCTACTGGGGTGAAGTGCAAGTGAACACCCCATCCAAAGGGCACAGCTGGTACCTAATTCTAGCAAATAGTCGCAGGCTTCGCTTGCCAGATTCACCTTCCAATTTTTCACGAGAAGCCAAAAATTTGAATTTTATGTGAAATGTCCTATTTTGTAACCATCAGCTTAATTCAAGAACATTTTAAATATTCTGTAGGCCAAACAAGCTAGGAGTGCGGCTGGATGAGTTTGTGTATTCCCTAATGAGATACTCCCAAATTTAAGCCAATATTCCAAATAAATCTTTTTAGGAAACATGTTGCCCATTTTCCTGGGAGCACAAATTATGGCAGCCTCATTACACAGTTCCAGGGGACAAGATAAAATTTAATGTGAATAGCACCTCCTGGAGTTGTACAATGTTAGCACAACTAACATGATAATTCCTAAAACTCTTCCCACTTTAAGTTGCACTGTACACTCTTTTCCTAACACTTCCATTTAATTATAATGCAGCTTACCAGCATTGACTAGATATGATTTACTGTTTAAATTTGCAAGAGAGACCATGACATCAATGACTCATCTCTTCAGGGGGAAAACCTTTTTCAAAACATATTTGAAGTACATTCATGAACTCCCTCACCTTTCTTTCTAAGGCGTTTCAGAAGCCAGAGGAGAAATGATGTTAATGCCAGGCAGGAAGTTCCAGCAGCAGAAAGTCCAACTGCCAAGGGAATGTTGGACTCAGGAGGGGCTACAAAAATAAGAGGAGGAGAACTGTCATGAGAAAGAATTGACTTTAAAGTCTTTCTGCCCTTTCATTTGAACTTTTCCACTGTACATTGATACTAGAAGCAGAAAAGCTATCTAGTCCAATGCATGAGGTAGAGACATGACATTAAAGACCTTTGAGATCTGCCCCAAACCACCTTTTCAGGCTTATCTCCTACCACTGTCCAGGCATAACTTGTCAAGCTTGCTAGCAATTGCATGCATGCTCGTTCTCTCTCTCTCTCTCTCTCTCTCTCTCTCTCTCTCTCTCTCTCTCTATTCTGCCATTTCCCTTTCCCATCTTCCTTTCCCCTCTAGCTCTCCTTTTTAAACAATTGACAGAATGCTCCCATCATCAACATGTCACTTTTTCTGTTTTCTCTCCACGCCCATGAAATTAAATCCCACCTTGTTAATCTGGGCAACCTTTCTGTTCGTACAAACTGGATAGTTAATTATTGTAACCAGACACAGTCCCTTCTCTCTAGTTCCCCAGAAAACCACCATCAATCAATGCATCACCTTCACAGGTGGGCAGCATCCCAGACCAGTGTCCTGTGGTGCCACAGGTCAGAACTTCAGAACCGTTGAGCATCCATCCATCAGGACATGCAAACGTACACACGGTACCAAACACAGGCTCCCCACTGCAGCTCATGTTGACCTTCCCGGCAACTGCCAGATTTGAACATTGTACCACTGCAAATGATAGACACAGGGGTAGAGGTTAAGAAAACCCTACTGAAAAACCTGTGAAACTGGTTTATGAGTCAAGTCACCAATTAATGTAACTTATAAGCACAATTTAGTTTTCTGCATGCAGGAAATTAGTATCAAACCTTTTGGGGGTAATCTAGGTCCAGAAACTTAGGAGGTATAGATATGTACACCTGAAAGTCTTAACTCAGCCCTACCTTGGCAAGAGGGGTCCTCCTGTGTCCACTGTCCCTCAGCTGTGCACTCAAGTTGAGCTGCTCCATGCAATTCAAAGCCTTCCTCACAACTGAAGGCACAAAAGGACTTGTAGGTGAACTTTCCAGTAGAGGAATGGGTACACCTCACCGAACCACTCTGAGGCTGGCTGACAGCATCACATTTCACAGCTGGAAGACACCAGAGAGCATATTAGAGGATTGTCTGCATCAAGCAGCAACAGATTTCTTAGGTAACAAAGCAAAAAACCAAAACTAAAAACCAGATTAAAACTCTACCTTCGCATGTGGGCTTCTCGCTGTCCCACTCCCCTGTGGGGCCACACTGGAGCCTTTGAGGTCCCTTCAACACAAATCCCTGCTCACAGGAGAACTCACAGCTGGACCCACTTTGGAAACTTCCAGAAGCACTAGGAAGACAATTCATGTAGCCTTTCTCTGGGCTGGACAAGGCCTTGCACTGGAAAGCTGAGACATCAAAATGATAGTCAGAAAATATCACAGTGGAACTGGAGAGAACTGGACATTTGATGAGTAAACCCAGTTCATTCTGGACAAAGCAACACTTGGAGAACTAAAGATTCTTCGTGACTCCCTGAACAACTAAGAAGGTTTTGTTTTCTTTGAACTTGTCTCCTCACTGACAGTGGCATTAATTAAAGGACAGTCTTTAACAAGAACAATGGTTTCTGAGCACTGTTCTTCTGTCATGCAAGAAAAGTTAGGGTAATGGGAAAGATTTTATGCAGCCAGAATGTAACTTATGAGTCCTGGATACTTATAGATGATGCCAAAAGGAAAGTACGATAAGAAGGCAGCCACATACAATTGGTCTGCTTAGTAATTTGGTTTTGGTGCTGGGGCTTTTTGGCACTGGAAATAATTTTGTGCTATATTTGGCTACAAGAATGCCAGTATTTGATAAGGAAAGCTGCTTTTTTTCCATATACTAGTTTTTGCTTTAAAGAGAATTAAATTTAGTGCTTATGTATGTATTGTGCATCCCAGTATCTGACCCTATGCTTGAAACATTCTCATCACTGCTTCTTATGGGCAATTTCAGAAGAAACATATGGCAAGAGTTTTAGATTCAAGTCACGTTCTCAAAATGCTACTTTTAAAATTTTCTAATGTGATTTGCCCTTAGATTAAGAATTCTGCCCACTCCATGCCAATGTGTATAAACTTATGTTAGCCCAGCACAGTTAAGAAACATGCCAAGCATCAGCTATTTATTATGCACAGTTCTTTCCCAGCCAAGCATGGGTTCTTTTGCATGATTCTCAAATATGTAAGATGAATGTTACCCAACAAATTTGTTTTCTATAGTTAAAGTAGGCATTTTGTTTCATTTTCACCACACAAGTCTGAAAATTGGTGCTCTTCAAGAAAGGGAAAGTATAAAGGAGAGAATCTCACACTTACCTTCACAAGCTGGGATTTGCTGTGTCCACTGCCCCTGTGCAGTGCATTCAACATGGGCTGGTCCCTGCAACATGAAGCCTTCCTCACAGGTGAAGTTGCAAGATGACTGGAAGGTGAGCTCCCCATTAGGAGAATAGCTGCAGCTCACAGAGCCATTCTGAAGCTGGCCGATGGCATCACACGTCACAGCTGTAAACAGGTACCCATTTATATTAGGTCTGATTTGCCCATTTCAAGTATACTTTGAGAACAAGAATGTTTACAGCAAGTCTTGATGTAAAGCAACTCTACCTTTACACGTTGGCCTCTCATTGTCCCACTTCCCAGATGAAGTACACTGGAGGCTCTGGGCTCCCATTAGTTCAAATCCTTCCTCACAGTCAAATGCACAGGTTGTGTTCCATGGGAAGCTTCCAGGGCTTGAGAAACATTTCATGGATCCGTTGGCAGGATTTGTCAAAGCATCACACTCAACCACTAGGGATTTGAAAGAACACCATGAATTTTACAGAAGAATGCTATTTTAAGTTCCTGTAGAATTGGATTTTATGATGGAGTGAGGAAGTTGCCCTTGAAAGGTAGGTTCCAAAATATTATGAAAAGTCTTTGGGGTATGTACATGTACAGCAAAGATTTTTTTTCTTTTTTATTGATATTTTTATCTTCTCTGATAGAAGACCATACTAAGTGATATCTTATCTATTTTATAATTTACATAAGGAAAAAAAAAAAAAAAACAGATTCCAGATCAAAATTCTAGATCAAGATTCTAGATTAAGTACTTTTTACTGATATGCACAGGATATTTGTTTATTTTAACCCAGCAAGACTTTGAGGAAAGAAACTTTTTGTCTCAGACCCAGAGAGATGAGGTTGAAAGAAAAAAAGAGATATTAGGATGGCTTGATTTCCATAGTCTTAAATTAGTCCATTGCATGGGAGAAGTTAAATAGAGAAAGAAGATGAGGAAATCATTAGAATTTCTGTAGTGTGGTTCCACTGTTTTATGTGTTCCCCTGTAAATCACTAGAGCCTCAGAAACACCCATTTGGACACAGAATAAAAACCTCTCTCAAACCAAGCAGGTACTAGCTTAGTCATACATATTAGCTGAGGGAACAAATTTTATTACAAGCAACAACATCAAGAACTTTCCCTAGAGTTTTGAAAATGGTATATGTGGGATAAAAGAGCTATGGATATCAGGAATGAGACATAGAATTTCCTGTACATTCCTGTACAGAAAACCAAGAGAGGTTTACCATTGCAGACTGGATTAGGAGCGCTCCATTCCCCAGAGGAAGTGCACTGCACGGCTTCGGGGCTGCTTGGGATGTAGCCCTTTTCACAGCTGATAGAGCAAGAAGAATTGTAGCTGAAGTCCCCCAAAGGATGGGTGCAAACCAGGCTTCCGTGCTCAGGGTCTTTCTGTGCATTACAGGTCACAACTGGAAAAATAAAAAAAGAAAGAGAAAAGAGAGAAACCATATCAGTTCTGCTCATCCAACACCATGTGTATGGCAGGAAGAACACTGGAAACTCTACTATTCATTGAGTGCTTACTATGTGCCAGGTACTATAAAAACATTTTATTGGCATTTTTTCACATAATCCTATCAGTAACCTATGAAGTTGGTACTATTATCCTTATTTGTAAGCTGGAGCACAGAGTTTAAGTACCTTGGCAAGGTCCCATAGTGAATATGTGATGAATCTGGGATTTGACCCTAAGGGGGTCTGACTCCATCGCCTCATCTCTTAATCACCATATTATCGTTAAGTCATTAATCAGCACTGTCAGCTGGGAAATGAGAGGGGACTACCAACTCAAGTGAAGGAAGAGGTAAGACCGAGACGTACCCTGCTCACACGTGAGTCCACTGAAGCCTGGGTAGCACTGGCAAGTGTAGTTATTGATTGTCTCCACACACTCGCCGTGGCCGCTGCAGGAGGTGTCCGTACAGGCAGCTGTGGGAAACACCAGCGATGATGAGGATGATTATTATTGTGCTTGTATCAATTTCATTTGACTTTATGATCAATGACACAGAGTGCCAGAGATTTTAACTGAAGTGCTTTACAAAATGCCAAATCAGAGTTTTAGGCTCATCTCTTTTAAACCTTGATGTTAATGTATGGCATAGTACAGTCAGGGATAGCTGTAGCTAGCCCCGAGCACAGAAATTTCACTTTATTACAGACTCTGAACTCAGTTCTCTACCAAAAATAAGCAAGCAACTAAAATATGTATTCAGTGTGTGTGTGTCTAAATTCACACAGAGAAGTAAAAAGAGATCCTTTATCAGTTAAACAGAACATTTAAAAACCATATCTTTTAGAACATAAAATTGCCATAATAGCGATCGAAGTTTGCATCTTGTAAACAGCTTGTCAGGATACCCACACTTTCCAGCCACCTCCCTCTGCTGCCTCCACCTCCTTACCTGTGTAGCACAAGGCAAGCTTCTTTTTGCTGCATCTCTCATCATTCCACATGCCCGTGTCCTTTTCTCTCTTGATGTAGATCTCCACGCAGTCCTCGTTGCTCTGTTTATTGTTCGGTTCACCTGGGGCCCAGTTCTCAGCTTCTTTGGTCAGGGGCTTCTGGGTCCCTACCCAGATCCACACACCGTTGACCTTTCTGATTCCCATCCAATAGTAACTTGGTGAAAAGCTCAATATGGAGTTCAGGTACGCAATCTCGTCCTTGTTTTGAATTGCTACCAGATGTGTGTAACTTTGCTGACAATATGCACTTGCCTCATCGTAAGTCATACGTTCTATGGAGGCGTTGTAAGACCAGGCTCCACTCTCTTTAATCAGGAGAAGTGCTAAGGAGGGAAACGTGAAGGGAATGGTAGAGTTTAGCCCTGATACGGTTTGACTCCATTGACGGGGCTTTTTATTTTCTTAATTTTGACATTTTTCTCCCAGAAACGAAAAATGTATGATTGAGCTCAGTGGCTTTTGGAATGACTCAAACTATTTCCATTTTTTCCAAAGTAAAAAGGGGACTACATGGTGGAACTGCCATCTGCTGTGCATCTCCTTTGTAATTGGTCCTCCAACAGATGCTTCATCAGCACCCTCCCACCATAACCTCTTAGCCTGTGCCTGGCACAGGAGAATAATGATCAGAATAACTAAGTTTGAATGCACACATAATATGTGCCCTGCCCGAAGCACTTTACATGGATCATCACACTCAGTCCTCACAATGGCTCTGGCCAATAGGTCATTTACGATCAATATTTTACACATTAGGAAACTGAGAAACAGAGGTAAGTAAATATCCCTGGATGCGGGCCTAACACATTGTGGGTAGAGGCCAAGGATGCTCCTGAACACCCTGCAGTGAACAGGAAAACACCCACAATGAAGAATTGTAAGGTCCAAGACATCAAGAGTGCTGCAGATGAGAAATACTGGTGTAACTAATGACATTGACTTACCCAGAGTGAAAGCAGATAGAAACTGTGGTGAAACCATGATTTCAAAAGTTTTTTTCATCAAAGGATTTGACTTGAAATACTTTTCTGGGGAGAAGAAGTACAAAATTAATTATACAATGAAATTCAAGGTAGCCAGTTACATCACTCTACAATGACAGTTTATGGCAGCATCATAAGATTTAGGTAAAGGATTCTAGTGCCACCACTCTTGCTATAGTAAAGAAATGTATCTGAATGAATAAATACAAAATTTAAATTGTTCACCTTTAGGTCAAAAAGAAAAGCCAGGTTTTAATTCGTCTGAATACATTAAGAGCATGCACAAAATCTTTTCTCAAAATGCTTTTTGTCTGTCTATTCATATCGATGATCTACGTTTCATGTCCCAAGACTGCTCTAGTCAAGATCTCTGTACCTACCACTTTGAGAAGTAAGGTTGTTTCGGCGTCAGAATCCTCCCGGGTAAGGCTGCTGCTCTGTCTCAACCACCACTGACAGTTCTGATGAGAAATCAGCCAAGAACAGCTACACATGCTCCCGCTGGAGGCCTTTTATAGGAGGGCTGGTTTCCTGTGAACAATGGGAGGATATGTCCAAACCAAGCAGAGAGGAATTCCCTAACAGCATCGAAAAGTTTCCCGGGAATATCCATAAGGCTAAAAATGACAATGATGTCAGCAACCCTGTCCCTCAAAGCTAGTTCTTCTTTGTCCATTCCTTTATATTTTATATGCAGTTCTATTAATATGGCA
>JAQZBX010053249.1:0-18944 GCA_029593785.1 Cabassous unicinctus | reverse complement strand
TATGAACACTCAGCCTCCTCCAAGTCCTAGGTCTAATAGCATTGACAGCTTTAACTGAATTGGCCCAAAAGCTCTATTATTGAAAGACTCAACAAGTCAAGGTACTAGAAACATCCCTAAGTTTGGAGAATGTCATCTTTATGTAGAACTGGAGCAGTAGGGTTAGCATCTTGTTATTTTCAGACAATGCATTTAATAGGGAGCAAAGAAAGCATGAAGACATTTGCATAAACTGTGTCACTCATTGTCATACGATTTCTTTTTCATTTCAGTCAAAAATAACCAAAAACAGTTTGTCCAGAGAAAAATGATTTGCTAATTTTGTAGGTCTTGAGCAATGATCAACTAAATTTGATTATATTCAATTTCCATAATTTCATTTATTCTTTTATAATATGTTAAATTCTCATAAACATTTGTCTGTTCATCATTCTCATATGGCTAAAATCTAAATCTAGAGGATTATGTATTTCTACTTTGCCCAGGCTTTGTCTAAACTACCAAGGATTAATAAAGATAATCACTCCACCACAGGCAACTGTAAATTTATCCTCATTGCTCTTAACTGGGCACACTATACTACTCAGAAATTCCACAAGATTTCTTTAAGTTGGTTCACTCTCTGAACCAACTTAAATAAAATATTTATTTTCAACTCTCAAACCCTACTATTTTGCCCTTATACTTTGAAAATTATTGTGCTTCCTAATTTACAAAGAAACTAAAAACTTTCCATTTTAAACCACCTCAATGTATTGCCAAAAAATATTTAAACTGTCTTCAGTGTACCCTGAATTGAGTACACTTTGGAAGTTGAACACTAAGGTCTGGGATTAAAGAGGTGAAATTGGCCATGATTATTATTATATAATATGATTATTATTATTATAAAGAAGTGAAACCCTGAAAGAAAGGTTTTAATTACTTCTGATAGTCACTATTTAGTGAAGACCATTTTTTTTTCAAGCAGATATTGTCTGTCAGTTCACCTCAGCAGCCACTTGTTTCCTTGTATACAGGTCAGCTCCATTCAACTTGCTGAGGCCAGAAAAATGAGTATATGCTTCCTAAGCAGTTTTATGGGGAGATTAGGTGCAGGTATTCTGGAGATGGATAAAAGATATCCAAATGTTACTTTCCACAGTAGCTATATGGCATTAGGCAATTAGCCTACTCATCCTAAATTTCAGGTTTTATAGAATAAAGATTGCAGCAGCTTCCTCATAGGTATTCTTAATTCATGTAAAATGATTATAAATGTGTGAGGCAGTTCCCATTATATTACAGAAATTATCTCAAATATTGTTATCCATATGAATAAGGACTCCCCATTTCAGTTCTAGGAAGAACAATTTCACTCAGAAGACACAGGGTGGGGTGAGAGACACAAAGAACAGTCATAAGAAACTAGTAGAGTAATAATATTAATACAAAAACCAAGGGATGAGAGATTTAAAATATAACTGGGGAGTTGATTGGTGGTGGTAGTGATCAAAATTGTCCGATCTGTCATAGGATCAATTACCATAACTGGTCAAAAACAAGTATTTCTACATGGTCATGAATAACATGTCTTATTAGAGAGTTACACTTTATCTCTATAAAGAAATCACACTTAAATGAGGCATATTATTCTCCCCAAAGCAACTACAATCTGTTATGCTAGTTACATCTCTTTCATTTAATACCCAGCAAAGTATCCTCATCATCATTTCTTGCTTTCCTTCTTTAATATAATATGTGACTATGTTTAATCACATTTTTTGAAATAAAGACTTTAACAATGAAGTGTCCTGGGACTCTTTGTAAATACTAATCTCACATTTCATAAATTCCTCTTTTGGAATTTCCTTGACATAATTTCTTTTTTTTTTTTTTTTTTTAATTTTTAATTTTCTAAAAGATACTTAGATTACATAATTGTTACATAAAAATGTAGGTGATTCCCATATGCCCCACTACTTACCCCTCCCACAGTTTCCCACATAAACATCATCCTTCATTTGTGTGGAACATTTGCTACAATTGATGAATACATGTTAGAGCATTGCCTTTTTGACATTTTACTTACCCAATTTCCCCTTAAGTCCTTAACTGGAAAAAAGGCCAACTTCTAATTCAGACAAGCTAATACTCATTGGAATTAGATACTATCCCTTTCAACATTTTCATCACATGTTCGAAACATAGAGAATGTTTGGCTTGTTCATTGTTATATTTTTTCCTCTGGGTATATTTTGTCTAGAAATAATATGGAAAATTATAGAATTAGTGCTCCTACTCTGGGATTCCAATTATAAATAATTTTAGGGATAAATTTCAGGGTTTCCATAGTTATTTATTTTAATATACTTATTAATTTCCAAAGCATACAGAAGATATTACAATTTTTTTATAGATAGATTAAAGTATAAGGAAAAGTTTTATTCCCTATCTAATAAAAATAGCAGTAATAAATGATATTAGGAGTAAAGATAAATACCCATTCATTTTCTTTTTTTCTTTTTACTGGTTATAATATTTATATTATATTTACTAAGTAAAATCAGAGGATTTTTCACTCTTTTAACTTCTGAAACAACATTAAGTTTTGAGACAAGATATTTGAAAATGAGCACACATTTTGTTTCTTAAAAATGTACTTGCAAATATTCTTGTTGTCCTGATTTTGTGATAATCAGGATAGTCTAAACATTTGTTATATTAGAAACCATGCATGTGTCCCCAGACCTAGTTTTTCTCCCTAAGTCTGGTTTTTACAATGCTGGTGATAAACTAAGCCAGATTTATTATATGACCATCCTGTATGGGAAAAGACTATAATTTTGAGTATCTTTGGTCGACCATAAGATATATAGAAAGGGGACAGATGTGTCTTGGGTGGTTGGGCATCCGTCTCCCATGTGAAGGGACCTGGGTTCAATCCCTGGGAACTCCCAGTAAAAATAAAAAAAAGAAAAATATAGAAGGCACATGGGCCACAAGGCCCCATGTATGGGTGAGCCATCAGGCCCCGTGAGCCACTCAGCAGGATGATGACATAAGAAGAGAGTGACACAAGGGAGACCCAGGATGAGACGCACTGAAAAACAGGGAACTAAGGTGGCGCAGGTGGTAGGACAGCCTCTCTTGAATCCCAGTGAAGACAGGAGGAGAAGGATGAGAAGAGAGGGCAGAAGAGAGGGCAGGAAACGGACACAGATGGTTGCCCAGTGAATGGACACAAAAACAGCAAAAACGGGGGGCGGGGGGGGGAAGAGGGAGGAGGTAAAATGGATAAAAGTAAATAAATAAATAAATTCTTAAAAATATTTATAGGGGAGGAAGATATGGGCTATCATTAGTAGCAATACTTTGATGATGCTCTTTCATGATTTGTTAACAAATTTTTCACAGCAATGCAGGGTATTTGGGGAGGGGGAAGGGTGATGTGTGGGAGCCCTGAATGAAGTTATGCATGTTTGTTTTGTAAGATCATGATGTTTACTGAACACTTACAGTTTATGTATGTTCATGTATGAAGATATACTTCAATAAATCGTTTTAAAAAAATGTATGGATTACATTTTACTACAATTTGTCACTTTGAAATTTATTGAGATTTGCTTTGTGACACTACATGTGATAATATTGTCAAGTATTTAATACTATTGTTGACATAAGTTTTAAATCTTTGTTATTTTAATTCTCTTCAAATAATTATTTCCTTATGGAGTAAATATTAATTTAGACTTAAACATATTTACCTTTCACATTGCTACAGCATTTGTTGCCCTGACTTGCCTTATTGCATGTCAACCATCCTTAATGTTGATAACACTGTATAAAGAAATTTCAAAAAGAACTAAGAGCTCAGGAGAAGATAAGATTCAAGAGAATTATTATTAATGAAACTTTTTGTCATGGTCTGAAATCTAAATTTTGTCTCCTCAGACCAGTGAATCTGTTATAAGCTCTGCTTAGCTATTTCACATTTTTCATACAACTTTTCTTCACAATGGGAACAGATAGATGTTTGTGGTAGTTTCAGTTATGTGTGCCCCAACAAACACATGTTCTTAAAATTATTCCACTTCCGTGTGGACCTTTTGAAGATGTTATTTTAGTTAAAGTGTGGGAAATTGAACTAGGTTGGACCTTAATCCAGATTATTAGAGGCCTTATAGAAAGAACCCGCAAGTCGCGGTAGCTAGAAAGAAGAAGTGGCAGTGTGATGGGAAGCAGAAAAACAAACTGAGCTATCCTAATAATAACATTGAGAACTAGAATGGGACAAAAATTGGGGAGAAAGCAAATTCTTGCCAATATCTTGATTTTCAGGGTCTAGCCTAAAACCCACTAACCTAAATTCCTGTTGTGTAGGCAAAAACAGTTGGTGGTATTTGTGATAGCAGCTGTGACTAACCAAGACAATGTCCCTATTTGAAAAGTCACCCCAAAAGCTAAGCTCACCTTTCTGGACTTTTCTTCCTTCCTGGACCTTGGCCTCACAATTCTTCACAGTCCTGATTGCTCTCTAAATCCTTCAGAGAGAATGAAGAAAATACTATAAAGTATTATGTCCTAATTTTCTAGTTTTCTGAGAAGACTGCTTTCAACCACCTACTCCACCATTGCTATAAGAAGAAACCTTAATAGATAATTTTAAAAAATGAAAGAATAAAAATTATGTAAGAAGTGCATCCTTTTTGCTTTCCTTTTTTTCCCACATAGGTTACATATTTGTGGATGAATATTACTTTTTGGTAGAATGATCCAGTCTTTACCATCAATATTAATCCACCTTTTGTTTTTATTGATGGACATTTTAAGAAATATTTTACATGTAAAAAAATATCTCTGGGGACTTGCTTTCTGGAAGCTCAGATTTTTCCAAATGATTAATTTTTGCTTTCTTTGTGCCCAGGAGCTCAGTTCTCCACTTATCCCTTTCCTTTTACATCTTACTATAAGCTGCAAGGAGAAACCAGGCTGCACTTTCAACACTTTGCTTGGAAATCTCCTCAGCTAAATATCCAAGTTCATTGCTTTTAAGTTCTGCCTTCCACGCAACATTAGAACTCAATTTTGTCAAATTCTCTGCCACTTTTGAAACAGGGATCACCTTTCTCCAGTTTCCAATAACACAGTCATCATTTCCTTCCAAGACTTCATCAAAAGTACCTTTAGCATCCATTTTTCTATGAACTGTCTCTACAAAGCAATCTAGGTCTTTTCTTTCAAGTGTTTCACAATTTAACTGAATGTGGGTTTAACTTAATATGGATCTGGTCAGCCATTTCAGTGCAAGTCAGGATTGGAGATGTAATTATTCAGGAAGGATCTGTGGAAAGCTCTTTTGTCTGATGGTTTGGACCCCTGTGTACTACAGGTAAATCAACAATTTTTTCTGTGTGTGATCTGTATGACCAGAATCACTGCCAGCCTGGTCTAAATGGGAAAGAAAAGCAACAGATTGAAGGAAAAATCACTTCAAGGGCAGAACTATGGAAGCTGGTGTCTGGACGAAGGACATCTTCTTTTGCCCACCTATATACATGAAATGGGTGTGTCTCTACCAGGGCTTAGAGAAGGCATGCCTTCCATCCAATTTTTCAGGAAGAGTGCTGCTGTCCTACTGTTCTTAGAGGTTGGAGCCTGTTCAACAGGGTTTGCAAAGAGCCTGGCCATGACTTGATGTTCTGAGAAATTTGATCCTCTGCCCTTGCATTCCAAGAGACTGGCCACCATGCTGATGCTTGAAGAAGGTAGAGACTTAACTCCCATGTCCAGGGAGAGCATAGACACTGCACAAGCACTTACATGTGTCAGGAATGCCACTCTATCAGGCCTGGAGGGCAATATATCATTCAATATATGACTTTCAGAACTTGAAATCTAATGGAGTATGCCCTGCTGGGTTTTGGAATTTTGGGGGAACCATGAGCTCTCTTTTCCTTCTGATTTATTCCTATGGGAATGGGAATGTTTACCGTATGCCTGTCCCTCCACTGTATTATCTTCAGGAAGAAAGCATCACCCTGATGATGCCTTTCATCCTTACCATGCAGTAATGAGGATCCTACTGAATGTGGCAGTGGAAACCATGTAGAAAGTTCAGACTTCCACCATCAACTGATATTAACAAGGTACTTCTCCCTGTTCTCACTGGGGAGGTATCAGAGAGTCAGAGGAGACCTTGTGGATAGTCAAGTTTTTCACCATAGCCCAACAATAAGAAGGCCATCATGTGGAAGCCATGAGGGGAGTAGTGATAAGGCCCTACTACTTCCAGTCACAGAGATATCAGTGGGGGAACACTGGTGAACCAGAACTCTCATTCCCACCCAGCATTGATGAGATGTCTACTCCTTCAGGTGGCAGAGTAGGGAAGGTGGACTTCTACATTTAAATAAGATCCAGAATCTTTACTGAAAATATGCATATTTCAATCAAAAATCACTTTTATGTTATGTATATATAATATAATGCCTGGAGCAATCACTAACATAGATACACTCAAAAACAGTATGGATAAATTAAAATGAAATTATAAAAATGTTCAAGGAAGTTGAGTAAAAAGGAAGGAATGAAAATCAGAGAGAGAAAAAAGTAAACAAACAAATGAAAAGTAATAGATTTAAGTCCTTGAATGTCACTAATTTCAATAAATGTAAGTGGTATAAATATACTAATTAAAAGACACACGTTCAAAGAGTAAATTAGCAACATGTCCCACCTTTATGCTGTCTACAAGAAATACACTTGAAATATAACCAACTTAAGAAGTTAGAAAATATATTTCAGCAAATATTACTGAAATGAAAGAAAGGATGGCTATTTTAATATCAAATAAAGTATACTCTGGAGCAAAGAAAATTGCCAGCAACAGAAAAGGACATCATATAAAGGTAAAAAGGTCAACCCACCAAGGAGACCTAGCAATTATAAATGCAGATCCACCAAACAAAAGAGATGCAATATATGTAAAGCAAAAATTCATAGAACCAAAATGAAAACATAGACAAATCTTTATTTAAAGCTGGAGACTTCAACACCCTTATCTCAACAATGATAGAAAAATTAGACAGAAAATCAGCAATGATTTAGAAGAACTCAACATCACCAATAACCAACATGGTCTAATCAACATTTATGGAATACTTTACCCAATTGAAGCAGAACACACGTTCTTCTTAAGCACTCTTAAACCATGTATCATGATAGGCCATATCTTGCACCATAAAACAATCTTCAACAGATTTAAATGAATTAAAATCATACAGAGTGTATTCTCCAACCACAATTGAGTCAAACCAGAAATCAATATCAGAAAGATCACAGGAAATTCTTCATACACTTGGAAACCGAACAAATGCTTCCAAATAATCTCCAGGTCAAAGCAGAAGTATCAAGGAAAATTTTTAAAAATCTATTAATAGAAGAAAATGAAAAACAATGTATCAAAATCTGTGAAACAAAAAACAGATGAATGATGTCAGCAAGATGACAGAGGAAGATTTAGGGCAAATTTCCCCCCACATAGGAACAATGAAAAGACAACTTGGTCAGAATCAACTTTGACAGAATCCTAGAAGGCATGGGAGAATAAACAGCAGTAAAGTGAATGTGGAATGAGGCAAAAGAAAACATATACAATAGGAAAACTATAGGATGCTAACACTTGCCTTGGTGAGTCCTGATTCCACAACTTGACTCAGCACCAATAGGGAACTGTGTTCCCAGTGTAGCAGCCTGTGTTCCTGGTGTGGGTTCCATTTAGTGTGTTTTTTATATCTACCCAAACCCTGAAACACTTACTCAAGGCAATCATTAAGTTTTGTCTAACCTGGAAATTACAGAGGACAAAGAAGCAGGGTGGAGAAGCAGTATGAAATGTCATGGAACAAAGCATACCACAGACACTGGGAATGAAACTTCTGCTTGAAACAATAGCACAGAACCTGGCACCTGGAAAGAAAGGCTGGGAAAAGAGTTTCTTTCTTTCTTTCTTTTTTTTTTAACTTTATTTTTAAGGAAGTATTAGATTACAGGAAAGTTACATTGAAAATATGGGGGATTCCAATATACCCACCCCCTCTCCTTCTCTCATTTTCCCTTATTAATAACATTGTACATTAGTGTGGCATATTTGTTATAACTGATGAACAAATATTTAAGTATTGCTACTAACCATGGTCTATAGTTTACATTGTGTGTTACACTTTCATTGTACAATTTTATAGATTTTGACCAAATATATAATGGCCTGTATCTGTCATTGAAAAATCATCCAGAACAATTCCAACACCCTAAAAATGCCCTATGTTCCACCTATTCTTCCCTTCCTCTCCCCTCAGAACTTCTGGTAATCACTATCTTTATATCAATATTACAAGTTCTTCTGTTACTACAATAATGATAAGTATGCTTTGGTCCATGATTGCATTCCTCCCTTATGTGTATTCAGTCCTCAATCTTGAGTATTTTGGGTTGGTGATGCCTGTCCTGCTTCAGATTGAGAGGGGACTTCAATCTTATGGACCAGATGGAAGGAATTGATTTGCTTGCAGTTGTAGATACTCTTTGCTTTCTGGGATGGGCATTGTCCCTCATCAGAATATTCTTAGTTATCCTGGATGAGTTCGATGAACTATACGGTAGTTGTAGGCTGCAACTCTGCTGAGATTCAGGGCTCAACTGGCATATGAATAGACTGAAGATTTAAGTTTCTGGGACATATATTTAATGTCTTTAGTGCTAACTTTAGGTTCAAATAAAAGGGATAGAAGAATCATGTGTAGGGAAATTATAAATGAGTCTAACTCTGTTATATTGGGGAAATAAGTTATCATATATTCTAAGGTAAAGCCAACAATAAGGTGCTGGTTTCATGGGGTTGTATGCTTTGCCTATAGTGTCCATATATCTCTAGAGCCCTCAGGATGACCCCTGTATGAGGCTTTCTTTCCTATGGCAGTTAGTGAGATCTGCCTGAGATGTGCATAAGTGTAACCTCTGGAATGACCTTCTGATTCACTTTGAAATCTCTTACCTGGCCTCTCTCTAAGCCAAACTCAGCAAATAAACTCCCTGCCTTCCACTCAGCATGGGGCATGACTCATGGGTATGGGCCTCCTTGGCAGTGAGGGATTATTACAAGTGCCAACAAGAGATGTTTTTGAAAAAGGTTTAACCAAAAGAGGAAAAAAATTAAACACAAAAGAGTGTTTGCTTGTTTTTGGAAGGAAAATGGGGAGACACCAAAAGAATATCTACAAACAAGGGGATTGTTGAAAGCCATTATACATACTCAGGACAAGTCATGTGATCAAAAATATCTGAGAATACTTAAATGTTCAACACAGTCTCATATAATCTTAGTATAAACTGAGTGAAGTATTGAAGGAAAGCCTCAGCACAGAGTCAGCTTTAAACAATGGGAAAAAAAAGAGCAGACCCCGAGGGGGGGAGATCTGACTTCCAGATATAATATATCAAATAATATATTAAAATAATCAAATATACAGACTATAATGAAAAAATCACAAGGCTTATAAGAAACAAAAAGAGATGACCCACTTAAAAAAACAAAATAAAGTGGCAGAAATTAGTTCTGAGAAACCCAAACATTGGAAGTACTAATCAAAGACTTTAATTCAGCTATCCTAAATATGTTAAGTGAGCTAAAGGAAAACATTGACAAAGATCTAAAGGATTTCAGAAAAATGATACATTAAGAGTAATTAGAATTTTTAAATATATATATATATGTTTTAAAAAACATAGATTACATAAATGTTACATAAAAAAATATAGGGGATTCCTATATGCCCCAATCCCTACCCCTCCCACATTTTTCAACATTAACAACATCCTTCATTAGTGTGGTACATTTGTTACAATTGACAACACATTTTGGAGCATTGCCACTAAGCATGGATTATGGTATACATTGTAGTTTACACTCTTTCCCACACAACTTTGTAAGTTATGACAAAATATATAATGGACTGTATCTGTCACTGCAATGTCATTCAGGACAATTCCCAAGTTCTGAAAATGACCCTTATTACACCTGTTTTCCCTCTCCTTCCCTTCAGAACCTCCAGTGGCCACTGCCTCCACATCCATGACAAATGTTCTTCCATTGCTAGAATCACGATAAATCTATAGTAGAATAACAGTAAGTCTACTCTAGTCCATCATTTATTCCCAAATCGTGAGGATTCTGGAATGGTGATGCCCACTCCACCTATAACTGATAGGGGGCTTAGATCCCATGGGGCAGATGGATGGGACTATCTTGCTTGCAGTTACAGAATCTCTCTATTCCTTGGAATGGTTGTTGTCCATTATCATCTCCTTGTTAGTTGCCCTGAGTGAGTCCAGTGAACTGGAGAGTAGGTGTTGCAACTGTGCTGGGATTCAGGGACCAGTTGGCACATGGACAGCCCAAAGATTTAAGTCTCTTGGACATAAATCTATCAACTCTAGTGCTAACTATAGGTTCAAATAGAAGGGGTAGAAGGGCCATGTGTAGGGAAACCACAACTGAGACCAACTCAGTCACACTGGGGAGCATAAATCCCCAAGTAGGCCCCACTGGCAGGGCACCAAACTCCTGAGCTCTCTGCCCTGCCTACAGTGTCTGGATGTCTCCAGAGCCCTAAGGAGACCTGCTATTTGAGGCAATATTTACTTTGGCAGTCAATGAGATCCTGCTGAGACATGCATAAGCACAACCTCTGGAATAACCTCTGGACTCACTTTGAAGTCTCTTAGCAATATAAACTCATTTGTCTTTATCCTTTTCCCCTTTCGGTCAAGGTCTTTTTCCAGTTGCATTGCTAGTTGGATCTTGGTAGTAATCCCTCGGTGCCAGGGGGTTTCATCCTGGGAATCATGTCCCACCCTGGGAGGAAGGTAATGCATTTATATGCCTAGTTTGGCTTAGAGAGAGGCCACATTTGAGCAACCAGGATGCTCTCAGGAGGTAATGCTTAGGCACCCTATGATACTAGGCTAAGTTTTGATTTCAAAAGTAAAGGTTCGTAAGTACAGTCATCAACATCAAGAGCACGTTAATGGTCCATCTTCCTTCTCTAGTCACTACCTCTGATCTCAGGGGTTTCTTGCTATTCCATTAGAGAATGTGGCAGAGCTACCCAGGATGCGAATTCAATATTTCCGTAATTGTGTGAATCTCCACCCACTGTGACAATGCCCCATAAACACTTGAACACATTTATATGCCTTATAATTGTGCCCCAGGTGAAACTCCTTTCATGCATGCCCCATCACTGATACCCCACGCCAGTGATCCTCCCCTGCCACATGTGTAACCCTTCTGTGATCCAAAACTTTTTCAAAGATGAAGCCAACAAAATAAACAATTTCAACCAATAAGAAAATGAAATAATAATGATAGTTTTAAAAACAACAGGTAAAATACAAAAATTAAATAACTTTGTAATAACAAAAAATAAGAAAAACATACAATTAAAATTTTTTTTCACATTGTCTTTCATCACCGTAAGATCTGTTAACTTGTATGTACAGTGATATTTTCTTCAGTTTATTCTCCCAGTGTCTAAGATTTTCAAAGAAGAATTAGGTTACAGAAAAGTCATGTACAGAACAGAGAGGATTCCCATATACCCAACATCCTCCCCTTTCCTCCCTTTCCCCTATTAATAATGTTTCACATGTGGATGGTACATTTGTTACAACTGATGTACAAATATTGAAACATTGCTACTAACCCTGGTCAATGATTTACATTATGCTTTACATTTTGGACCATACACTTTAATAAATTTTGATGAAATTTAACATAACCTGTATCCATCATTGCAAGATTGTGTAGAACACTTCCATCACCCTCAAAATTCCCCATGTTCCATCTATTCTATTCCTCTGTCCCCCTCCCCTTAGGACCCACGGCAACCTCCAAACTTCACTCCTTGAAGAACAAGATTCATAGTTACTGGCAACAACATTAAGGGCTTATATACTGGCTTATCTTCTCCTATTGGGCACTGCCTATGTTCTCTAGAGACTTCTGACCTTGTATTCGAGAACATAGGAGGACTCCACTGGATGGGAATCCAATACTTTCCCATTCATTATGTGGGTCTCCACCCACTGATACAACACACTATGACAAGATGAACACTCACATACTCCTTAGAAGCCTGCCCTAGGTGAACCCTGTCCCACATGCACCCCACATCCAACAACCTAAACCAGTAACCCTTTCCTGCTATATTTGCCAGAAGAACATTCCCAACATTGTAGTTTCAACCACTCTGCTAATCCCCAGAGTTCACCTGCAATTTCCCCCAACCTTCCCCCCAGTTCCATGGACAGTACAAACCACGCTCCCCACAGAGCAGCACCGCCCAACCCAATAGCATCACTGCACCACTGTTATGCCCATTCCCTGCACAGCTACACCCTTTCACCTTATCACATATTTTACCCATGTGGACATTGGCTCACAACCTTTTTCTCCCTTTCTGTCTTCTGTAAACCTATCTTCCAGACTCTAACTCTGTAAGTCTGTTAAATTTGCTTAATTCATATCAGTGAGGTTATATAATCTTTGTCCTTCGGTGCCTGACTTGCTTCACAAAATAAACATGTTAAGTTAGCTAAAGGAAAGCATTGACAAAGCTCTAAAGGTTTTCAGAAAAATGATACATGAAGAAAAGGAGGAAATAGAAATTTTAAAAAGGAAACAAACAGAAATTCTAGAGATGAAGAATGAAATAATTAATTAAATTTCAGTAGAGGGGTTCAACAGCAGATTTAAATTTGCACAAGGATGAAACAATTATCTTGGAGACAGAACAACTGAAATCTTTCAGGTAAGGATCAGAAAGGAAAAAAAAATTGAAATAAAGTGAGCAGAGCCTAAGGGATCTGTAAAACACCATGAGGTGTATCAAAATATCATTATGGTAGTCATAGCAGGAGAAGACCAAGAAAAACGAGTGGAAAGAATACTTGAAAAAATAATTGCTGAAAGCTTCCAAATTTGATGAAAGACATGAATGAAGACATCCAAGAGGTCAATAAACTCCAATCAGGATAAACTAAAGTGATCCACATAGACACATTATTTTCGAATTGCCAAAGGCCAAGACAAAAAGAGAATCCTCAAAGCAGCAAGAAAGAAGCAACTTTCCACGTATAAGGGATCCTTAATAAAATTAATTTCTGATTTCTCTTTAGAAAGCCATAGTGGCTAGAAAACACTGAGAAATTTAAAGTGTTGAAAGAAAAAAAAAAGAATTTTATATCCAGCAATACTTTCCTTCAAAATAGTTGAAGAATGCAAGAAATTCCTAGATAAACAAAAGCTTAGGGAATTCATTACCAGTAGATCTACAAGACAATGTTAAAGTGATTACTTCAGGAGGAAAGGAAAGGACACTAGACAATAAATTGGAGCCCTATGAAGAAATCAAGATCCATGGTAAGGTAACTACATGGGCAAATAAAAGGGCCAATATTATGGTGTTCTTGGTTAGTATCTCTATTCTTTTTATTACATTATGTAAACTACAGGTGCATAAAAATTATAATTCTATGTTTACAGGCATAAAATTATTAAGATGCAATTTGTAATAAGAACAACATAAAAGGAGGTAATGAAGTGTTATAAGGCAACAAATTGTGCATACTACTGAAGTTAAGTTGGTGTAAATGCAAACTGAATTTTTATAGATTCATATTTTTTAATGTAAATCTTAAGTAACCACAAAGAAAATACCTAAAACATATGCAGAAAAGGAAATGAGAACAGAATCAAACTTTTTAGTAAAAGATCAACAATTCTCAAAAATAGGCAGCAATGGAGGAAATGAGACACAAAAACATATAAAACTCAAAAATCAAAGAAAATATTTTAATATAAATAGATTATAATCTGCAATCAAAGTCAGAGATTGTAAGAACAGATGGAAAAAGATGGTCCAAATACATACTTTTTGTAAGAGACTCATCCTAAAACCAAAGGCACAGCATATTTAAAGTAGAAGGATAATTCCTCCAATTTCATATTTTTTTTTCAATATGCCTGGCTATTTGGGGCCCCTTGCCTTTTCATGTAAATTTCAGTTATCTTTTCCAAGTCAGTAAAAATGTTGTTGTAATTTTTATTGGGGTTGCCTTAAATCTGTAAATCAGTTCGGGTAGGATAGACGACTTAATGATGTTTAGTTTTTCTATTCATGAACTGGGAATAATCTTCCATTTATTTAGGTCTTCTTTGATTTCCTTTAACAATGTTGTGTAGGTTCCTATGTACAAGTCCTTTACATCTTTAATTAAGTTTACTCCCAGGTATTTTATTTATTTGCTACTGTAAATGGAATTTTTTTTCTTGATTTCCTCCTCAGGTTGCTCATTATTGGTGTACAGAAAAGCTACTGATTTTTGCATGTTGATCTTACATCCTGCCACTTTCCTGAACCCATTTATCAGCTCTAGAAGCTTTGTTATGGATTTCTCAGGGCTTTCTATGTATAGGATCATGTCATCTGCAAATAGTGAAATTTTTACTTCTTCCTTTTCAATTTGGATGACTTTTATATCTTTTTATTGCCTGAGTGTTTAAGCAAGTACTTCTAACACAATGTTAAATAAGAGCGATGGCAATGGGATTCTTGTCTTGTTCTAGATCTTAGAGGAAAAGCTTTCAGACTTTCACCAATGAATACGATG
Source organism: Cabassous unicinctus (assembly GCA_029593785.1). NCBI lineage: Eukaryota > Metazoa > Chordata > Mammalia > Cingulata > Chlamyphoridae > Cabassous > Cabassous unicinctus. The sequence continues at coordinate 4,232 of JAQZBX010053249.1, read as the reverse complement.
TTAGATGTGGATTTTTCATATATACCCATTATCATATTGAGGAAGATTCCTTCTATTCCTACCTTTTGAAGTGTTTTTATCAAGAAAGAATGCTATATTTTGTCAAATGGTTTTTCTGCATCAATACAGATGATCATGTGATTTTTTTCTTTCAATCTGTTAATGTGGTGTATAACATTGACTGGCTTTCTTATGTTGAAACATCCTTGCATACCAGGAGTGAAACCCACTTGGTCATGATATATAATTCATTTAATGTGTTGTTGAATATGATTAGCAAGTATTTTGTTGAGGAATTTAGCAATGAGGTTCATTAGAGATTGGTCTATAGCTTTCCTTTCTTGTGGAGGCTTTGTGGCTTTGGTATTAGGATGATGTTGGCATCATACAATGAATTAGGCAATGTTGATTCCACTGTCTCCTATTTCCAATCAGTGAAATTGACCCTCCAATTCTAATTTCTGGAAAAGTTTAAGTAGGATTAGTGTTAATTCTTTCCAGAATGATTGGTATAATTCACCTGTGAAGCTATCTGGTCCTGGGCTCTCCTTAGTTGGGAGGTTTTTGATGACTGATTCAATGTCTCTTTACTTGTGATTGGTCTGCTGAGTTCCTCAATTTCTTCTTTCATCAGTGTAGGCTGCTTGTGTGTTTCTAGAAATTTGTCCGTTTCATCTATGTTATCCATCTTGACGGCATACGATTTTTCAATGTTTTCTCTTTATTTCTATGGGTTCAGTAGTGTTATTCCCATCTTAGTTTCTTATTTTATGCATTCACATCTTCCCTCTTTTATCTTTGTTAATCTAGTTAAGGGTTTGTCAATTTTATTAATCTTCTCAAAGAACTAGCTTTTGGTTTTGTCAATTTTTCTAGTGTTTTTTTTTTTATTTTTATTCTTATTCTCAATTTCATTTAGCTCTGTTCTAATCTTTGTTATTTTCTTCTTTCTATTTGCTTTGGGATTAGTTTGCTGTTTTTTGGGGTTTTTTCTTCTTCTAATTCCTCTAGGTGTGCAGTTAGGGGTTTGATTTTAGCTTTTTCTTCTTTTTTAAAGGCATTTATGGTTATAAATTTTCCTTTCAGCACTGTTTTTGTTGCATCGCATAGATTTTGATACATTGTGTTGTCCTTTTCATTCATGTCAAGGTAGTTACTGATTTCTTTTGCAATTTCCTCCTTGACCCACTGATTGTCTAAGTGTGTGTTGTTTAACTGCCATATATTTGTGCTTAATCTGGGGCTCCTTAGGGCTCTAGAGACACCCAGAAACTATAGCAAGGCAGGCAGTTCAGGAATTCAGTACCCTGTCACTAGATCTTACTTTGGAATTTATGCTCCCCAGTGTAATAGAGTTAGACTAATTTATAATTTCTCTACATCTGGTTCTTCTGTCCCTTTTATTTGAACCTCTACTTAGCACTATACTTGATAAATATATGTCCCAGAGACTTAAATCTTTGATCTTTCCATGTGTAGGTTGAGCCCTGACTTTCAGCAGAGTTGTAACACCTACTCTCCAGTTCATTGGACTCACCCAGAACAGCAAAGAAAGAGATGATGGTGGACAACTCCTACCCCAAGGAACAGAGAGTGTCCGCAACTGCAAGCAAGATAGTTCCATCCATCTGCCCCATGGGATTTAAGGCCCCTCTCAATTAGAGGCAGAGTGGGCATCACCATCTGAGAATCCTCAGGATTCAAGAATGAACAATGGACTAAAGTAGACTTATTTTTATTCATCTACAGACTTTTTATTATTCTAGCAGTGGAAGAACTGTTATCATTGACTTAAAAGCAGTGGCCACCAGAGATCCTGAGGGATGGTAGTGGGAAGAATAGGTGTAATATGGAGGCATTCTCCAAACACTGGGATTGTTCTACAGGGCATTATGGTGATGGACACAGGCCTTTGTATATTTTTCATAACTTACAAAATTTTGAAGGACAGAGTGCAAACTACAGTGTAAACTGTAATCCATAGTTAGGAGCAATGCTTCAATATGCGTTCTTCAATTGTAACAAATATACCACACTAATGAGGGATGTTGTTAATGTGGGAAATTGTGGGAGGGGGAAGGAGTGGGGCACATGTACATCCCTTATATTTTTTTATGTAACATTTATGTAATATAAAGCTTCCTTAAAAATAAAAAAAAATAATTTAAAAAAGTGAAAGGATGAAAAATTATTACATGCAAATAGTAACCAAAACAAAGCCAGAGAATATATACTAAAATCAAGCAAAATCTTCTTTAAATCTAAAACTTTTACAAGATCCAAAAATACACTATATTAATGAGTGGCAAGCCATCAATATTATATAATAATTATAAAGATTATGCAGTCAATAACAAAGTCCCAAAGTATATAAAGCAAATACTGATGGAATTGAAGGAATAAATAGTTCTACAATAATAGTTGGAGACTTCAATACACCAGTTTCAATAATGGATAGAATTTTAGATAGAGATCAATAAGGTAACAGAATGCATGAATAATAATATAAATCAACTAAACACAGCAAACATATACAGAACCCTTCAGCCATCAAAAGGAATATCTAGGGCACATGGATCATTTTCCAGGACAGATGGTACATTAAGTCACAAAGAAGTTTCAAGAAATTTATAAAAAATGAAATCAGACAAAGCATTTTCTCCAACTACCATGAATGAAACTATAAATCAAAAAAGGATTAAAAAAACTGGGAAATCCTTAAAAATATGGAAATTAAACATCACTCTTAAACAACCAATGGATCAAAGATGAAATCACAAAAGAAATCAGAAAATACTTAGATGCAAATGCAAATGAAAGCACAACATACGAAAATTTGTGGGATAGAGCAAAAGCAATGCTCAGAGGAAAATTTATAGCTATAAAAACCAACATTCCAAAGGAAAAAAGAATTCAAATCAACAACCTAACCTCACTATTTGGGGAACTAAAAAAAAAGAGAGCAAGCTAAACATAAACTTTGCAGAAAAAATGAAATAATTAAGTTTAGAACAGAAATAAATGAGAGATTATAAAGACAAAAGAATCAAGAAAAGATGGTTCTATGAAAAGATAAATAAATTTTACAAACTTTTAGCTAGACCAACAAAGAGGAAAAGAAGATGTAAATTAATAAAATTGGATATGAAAGTGAACATTACTACTGATCTTTCAGACATTAAAAGGGTTATAATACAATAATATGTACAATTATATGCCAACATTTCAGATAACCTAATTGAAATGGAGAAATTCTAAGAGGCACACAATTTACCTAAACTGACTCAAGGAAAAATGGAAGATCTCAAAAACCTACAATAATTAAAGAGATTGAATCAATAAAGTGAGGACCAGGATAAGATAGTTTCGCTGGTGAATTCTACCAAGAAAAATTAGCACCAATTCTTTTCAAATTCTTCCTAAATATTGATATGGAGGCCACTTGTTTTTACTCATTCTATGAAGCCAGCCTTACCATGATACCAAAATTTGATAAAGATATTACAAAAAAGAAGAAAATTATAGAAAAATTTCCTTTATGAATATAGATGTAAAAATTCTTAACAGAATTCTAGCAAATTGAACCTAATAGCATATTAAAATGATTATAAATTATAACAATTGGGATTTATTCCAGGAATTAAAGGGTGGTTCACCATAAATTAGTCAGCATAGTACACATTAATAGAATGAAGGGAAAATATGATTGTCTCAAGTGTTGTAGAAAAGATTATTGAATAAATCTAACACAGTTTTAAAATATATAAACACTCAGGAAATAAGAATAGAGGAGAACTTCCTCAACATGATGAAGTGTGTTTATAAAAAGCTCATAGGTAACTTTTTACTCAATGGTAAAGGAATGAAAGCTCTCCTCCTAAAATTAGGATTAAGACAAGGATGCCTGCTTTCACTAATGCTATTCAACATCATCTTGGAAGTTCTAGCCAAAGCAATTAAGCAAGAAAAAGAAATAAAATTCATCTAAATTGGGAAGGAAGAAATAACATCATCTCTAGTTGCAGATGATGTGGTCTTTTATGTTGAAAACATAAAAGAACCCACAAGAAAACAAATAGAGCTAATAAATGAATTAAGTAAAGTAGCTGGGTTCATCATCAACAAACAAAAATCAGTGGTGTTTCTATAAACTAAAAATGACCAATCAAGGAAATTTTTAAAAATCCCATTTTACATTAAAATCTAATATATATATATATATATATATCTCT
>JAQZBX010053248.1:0-18946 GCA_029593785.1 Cabassous unicinctus | reverse complement strand
GGAGGCACTGGGAACTGAGCCCAGGACCTCCGATGTGGGAGGTGGCACTCAACTGCTTGAACCACATCCACTCCCCTTCTCAGTCAATTTGAGAACATTTTCATTACTCCAAAAGGAAAAACCCCATATCTCCTGTTTTGGTTTGCCAAAGGCATGCTGATGCAAAGTACCAGAGATGTGTTGGCTTTTATAAAGGGAGTTTATTTGGGGGTATAAGCTTACGGTTCCAAACCCATGAAAAGTCCATCTCAAGGCATCATAAGAGAAGCTTTCTCACCAAAGTCAGCTGCCACGTGGTGAAGCAAGATGTCTTGTGATCTCTGCTCAGGTTTCAGCCTTCCCCTCCAGGTTCACCCTTTCCTCTTGAGCTCCATGGGCCCAGCCTCTCAAGGCTTCGTGCTTAAGTGATCCTGTAGTCCTCTCTCTCCTGGCATAAGGCTTGTTTCTTTTTCGGCCTCCTTTATGAGTGTTGTCTGTTCTGCTCTCTTCCCAATTTCGGCTGTAAACTATCTGGCAAATAGCTCATCTATCCCCAGGGCCTCAGCTGTTTGAGCCTTCCCCTTTCTGTCACATGGCAGGATAAAAAATGACAGAGCTCTCTCTTCCTGTGTCTGTCTGTGTGATTGTCCATTTATAGCAGACCCAGCAAGGGGATGGGGCTCAACTTGAGTCCCACCTCACTGATGTAGTCTAATAAAAAGCTCTCCAGTAATCTTAACAGGGAATTTAATCAAAGACCCCTCAACTGAATTTAATGCAATCAAATGGTATCACATCCAGAGGAATAGATTAGTTTACAAGCATAATCTTTCTCTTTTTGAGATTCATAAAATGATTTCAAACTGCCACACTTCCTTATATCCTCCTTAGAATTGATATAATATCTTCTTTGCCATTGCTGCAAAAATATTACAATATTACTGTTAACTATCATCCAAAAGTTACATTAGTTGTAATTTTCCTGTGCATCACCATATTCTTAGCGCTTTGTAGAGGAATGTTCTTATATATTTATACTATTAACCACAGTCTTCATCCACCAAAATCACTATGTCCCTAGATTATTCTCTAGTTTCCTTTCAATTGACATTTATGTCCACAGATTACCCCTTTCAGCCACAATTGCATTTATAAATCTACAGTGCCAGTTATACTCACTATAATGGATTACCATCAACTCTCTTCATTTCCACACTTTCACAGTGAGCCTTATGAAAAATTCCACATACATTAAGCATCAGCTCCCATTCTCAACCACATTCTATCTCCCAGTAACCTATACTGTAGAGTTTACCTCCACGAGTTTCTCATTGTATTCTCATTATATTTATAATATAGTTCATATTAGTGAGACTATACTATATTTGTCTTTTTGTATCTGGCTTACTTCAGTCAACCTAATGTCCTCAAGGTTCATTCATATTGTCATATGCATCCCAATTTCGTTTCTTCTTACAGCTGAATAGTATTCCATTGTACATATATACCACATTTTGTTTATCCATTCATCAGCTGATGGACACTTGGGCTGGCTCCATATTTTAGCAATTGTGAATAATGCAGCTATGAACATCAGTGTGTAAATATCAGTTTGCCTCCTTGCTTTCAGTTCTTCTTAATACATTACTAGTAAAGGGATTGCTGGATAATATGGTAGTTCTATATATTCAGACTGACAAACTGTCTTCCATAGAGGCTGCACCATTCTACATTCCCACCAACAGCGAAGAAGTGTTCCTGTTTCTCCACATCCTCTCCAGCATTTGCAGTTTTCTCTTTCCTTTCCTTTCCTTTCCTTTCCTTTCCTTTTCCTTTTCCTTTCCTTTCCTTTCCTTTCCTTTCCTTCCCTTTCCCTTCCCCTTTCCCTTTCCCTTTCCCTTTCCCTTTCCCTTTCCCTTTCCCTTTCCCTTTCCTTTCCTTTCCTTTCCTTTCCTATTCTTTTTTTTTTCTTTTCTTTCTTAATAATGGCCATTCTATAAGGTAAGAAATGGTATCTCATAGTAGTTTTGATCTGCAGTTTCCTAATAGGTAGTGATGTTGAACATGTGCTTTTTGGCCATTTGTACTTCCTCTTTGGAAAATGTATATTCAAATCTTTTGCCCATTTTAAAAATTGGATTGATTGTCTTTTTATTGTTGAGTTGTATGATCTCTTTATATAACATAGCTATCAAACCCTTATTGAATATGTGGCTTCCAAATATTTTCTCCCATTGAGCAGGCTATCTTTTTACTTTCTTGATAAAGTCTTTTGAAGAACAAAATTGTTTAATTTTGAGGAGGTCTCATTTATCTATTTTTTCTTTCATTGCTTGTGCTTTGGGTGTAAGGTTTAAGAAATTACGGAACACCACAAGATCTTGAAGCTGTTTCCCTATATTTTCTTTTAGGACTTTTATTGTTTTAGATTTTTATAATTAGGTCCTTGATCCATTTTGAGTTAATTTTTGTATAAGGTGTGAGATATAGATATCTAGTTCTCCCAGGACTATTTGGTGAATAGACTGTTCTAGCCCAGCTGGGTGGGCTTGACAGCCTTGTCAAAAATCACTTGATCATAGATGTGAGGGTCTATTTCTGAGTTTGCAGTTGATTCCGTTGTTCAGTATGTCTATCTTTATGCCAGTAACATGCTGTTTTTACCACTGTAGATAATTAATATGATTTAAAGTCAGGAAGTGAGAGTCCTCCAACTTTGTTCTTTTTTTTAAAAGACATTTTAGGCTATTTGGGGCCCTTTACCCTTCCAAATAAATTTGATAATTGGCTTTTCCATTTCTGCAAAAAAGGCTGTTGGGATTTTTATTGGGATTACATTGAATCTGTAAATCAGTTTCAGTAGAATTGACATCTTAATGATATTTAGTCTTCCAATTCATGAACAAGGAATATCCTGCTATTTATTTAGGTCTTCTTTGGTTTCTTTTAGCAATGTTTTGTAGTTCTCTGAATACAGGTTCTTTATGTTGTTGGTTAAGTTTATTGCTAAACATTTGATTCTTTTAGTTGCTATTATAAACGGAGATGTTTCCCTGACTTCCTCCTCAGATTGCTCATCAGTAGTGTATAGGAACACTACTGATTTTTGCATATTATTCTTGTATCCCGTCCTTTGCCAAACATGTCTGTAGTTCTAGTAGCTTTGTTGTGGGTTTTTCAGGATTTTCTAGATGTAGGATCATATCATCAGTGAATAGTGCAAGTTTTACTTCTTTCTTATTTGAGTGCCTTTTATTTCTTTTTCTTGTCTAATTGCTCTAGCTAGAACTTCTAGCACAATATTGAATAATGGTGGTGACAGTGGGCATCCTTGTCTTTTTCTTGATCTCAGCAAGAAAGCTTTCAGTCTTTTAGTGTTGAGTACAATGCTAGCTGTAGATTTTTCATATATGCACTTTACCATATTCAGAGAGCTTTCTTCTATTTCTATCTTTTGGTGTGTGTTTAATCAAGAAAGGATGCTGTATTTGTCAAATGCTGCTTCTGCATCAATCGAGAGGATCATGTAATTTTTCATCTTCAATTTATCAATGTGATTTATTACACTAATTGATTTTCTTATATTGAACTACTTTTGCTTACCTGGGATAAAACCCACTTGATTGTGGTATATAATTCTTTTAATGTGCTTTTGGATTCAGTTTGCAAGTATTTTATTGAGGATTTTTGCATCTATATTCCTTAGAAATATTGATCTGTAATTTTCTTTATTTGCTTTTGATATTAGGGTGATTTTGGCTTCATAGAATGAGTTTGGTAGCATTCCTTCCTGTTCAATATTTTGGAAGAGCTTGAGCAAGACTGGTATTAGATCATCTTTGAATTATTGGTAGAGTTCACTTGTGAAGCCATCAGGTCCTGGGTTATTCATTTTGCGGAAGTTTTTGATGACTGTTTCAATCTCTTTACTAGTGATTGGTTTGTTGAGGTCTTCTATTTTTCTCTAGGGTCGGAGTAGGTCATTCTTGTGTTTCTAGGCATTTTCCCATTTTGTCTATGTTGTTCAGTTGGTTGGTGTACAGTTATTCATAGTATCTTCTTATGATCTCTCTTATTTCTGCAGGGTCAGTAGTAATGTCCCCCCTCTCATTTCTGAGTTTATTTATTTGCACCTACTTTTTGTCTTTGCTAAGCGTTTGTAGAATTTGTTGAACTTAAATAACCAACTTTTGGTTTTGTTGATTCTCTCTAGGTTTTTTTTTGTTTGTTTGTTTTGTTCATTTCATTTATTTCTGCTCTGATCTTTACTATTTCTTTCCTTTAGCTTGATTTGGGATTATTTTGCTGTATTTTTTCTCTTGCTGCTTTCAGAATCCACTCGTGAACTATAGTATTTGTCATTCTTAGTAGCAGGTGTTTTGGTGTAGGTATGTTCAGATTTATTCTGTTTGTAGTGCATTGTTCTTCTTGGATATATGTATTTATGTCTTATGTTGGGAAGCTTTTGGTCATTGTAGCCGTCTGGCAATTTGATGTAATTATGAATTCCAAAAATATAATTGGATCATGCTTGTAAACGGATCTGTTAATCTGGGCATGATTAACTTATGATTAGGGCATTGACTGGACCACATCAGTAGGTCATTTAGCCCCACCCCTTGGTGGATGGGGGAATCAAATATAAAAGGCAAGGCAAAGGACAGAGGAGACAGTTTTTGAGAAGCAGTTTTGATGTTGGAGTTTTGATGTTGGAGAGAAGGCCCCAGAAGAAGAGAAGCGAACCGTTCACCTGAGAGTCTACAGCTGACCTTGTGGAGGAAACAGAGTTGCTAAGCCCGAAGAGAAATGCAGCCCCGGGAAGAGAGGAACCCAAGAAGCCTGAACCCTGGCAAACGTCGGCAGCTGTCTTGCTCCAACATCGTGGCAATGGACTTTGGTGAGAGAAGAAACTTACGCTTTATGGCCTGGAAACTGTGGACTTCTACCCCAAATAAATACCCTTTATAAAGACCAACCAATCTCTAGTATATTGCATTAGCGTCCCTTTGGCTGACTAATACAGAATTTGGTACCGAGGAGTGGGGAAGTGCTTTTGCATATACCAAAATGTTGGAATGGTTTTATAAATGGGTAAGGGGTATTTTTTGGAAGAATTGTGAAATGCTTGATGGAAAAGACCTAGATCACTTTGAAGAGACTGTTGATAGTAATATGGAAGCTAAAGAGACTTTCTATGATGCCTTAGAAGTAAATGATGAAACTATTATTGGAAACTGGAGGAGAGGCGATCCATGTTTTAAAGTTGCAGAGAACTTAGCAAGATTAACTCCTGGTATTATATGGAAGACAGAATTTGAAAATGGTGAACCAGAGCATTTAGCTGATGAACTTACCAAGGTAAACTCAGAGAATGTGGCTTGGCTTCTCCTTGCAGCTTATAGCAAAATACTAGATGAGCGAAATACACTAAGGACTGAACTTTTGGGCACAAAGAAAACAGAAACTGATTCCGGAACTTCCAAGTGTCTGGAAATCAAATTCCCAGATGAAAATGCTCTATTTGAAGACTTTACTAAACTTGGAACTCGTAACTCAGATTTGAAGATGCAGTTATCTAGGAAAGACTTGTGGAAAGTCTTACTGTCTGATGGCTTGGACCCCTGCTTCTTGCATGCTAAACCAACAATGTTTTTGAGAGTGCTATATGAACAAAACCACTGTCAGCTTGGACAAAAGAGGACATGGAAAGGAAAGATTGAAGGAGAAACAGCTTTAAGAAGAAAATCATGGAAGCTGAGATCTGGAATTAAGACATCACCTTGGGCCAAGAGAGGAGCCCCACCCATGTGTACAGAGAGGGTGAGTTTGCCTCAGGAGTTGAAGAGGTTGGATATCCCCACCCAATGTTCAGGAAGAGTTTTGCTGCCCCAGGGTACAGGGAGGGTGGAGCACATTCCTAAAAGATTAGGGCCGTTAAGCTCAGCACCCCATAGGTCTGAGAGGGGTGTTCCTGTCCCCCATGGATTAGAGAAGGCCAGGTGGTCAACCCATTGCTCTAAGAGGGTTGAACCTGTATGTCAAAGATTAGGGAAGGCCAGGTGGTCAACTCATTGTTCTGAGAGGGTTGAACCTGTTTGCCAAAGGTTAGGGGGAATGCTGTCTTCACCTCACTGTACTAGGGGTGCTAAGACTCTAACCCAAAGATTGGGTAAGGTGTGGCAATCACCCCAACACTCTTGGAGGGTGAGGTCTGGAGCTTGGTGGACACCCAGATGCTTGATGAGGGTGGAATCAAGAAAATGGCCATTGGGCAAGCCTGTGGAAAGGGTGGGTCCCCATGTGGCCCCAAGGAGAAGAAACCATCATCTTAAGAATGACTCTCAGACTTTGAAGTCGAATGGAGGATGCCCTGCAGGTTTACTGAACTGTGGAGGATCCATGACTCATGTTTAACATACCAATTTCTTCTTATGATATTGAAGATGTTTATCCTTTGTCTTTCCATTTGTGTATTGGAAGCAGTTAAATAGTTTTGTAAGTTTCAGAGGTCTACAGCACATGGGATTTTGCCTGAACACAGAGTGTATTTCTTTAAACTGATTATGATATGATTTTGTACTTGAATTGTTAATGATTTAAGTGTTTTTTTGAATATTGTAATGTATTTTTGGAATTCAGAGGGTAGAATGTAGCCGTCTGGCAATTTGGTGTAATTATGAATTCCAAAAATATAATTGGATCATGCTTGTAAACGGATCTGTTAATCTGGGCATGATTAAGTTATGATTAGGGCATTGACTGGACCACATCAGTAGGTCATTTAGCCCCACCCCTTTGTGGGTGGGGGAATCGAATATAAAAGGCAAGGCAAAAGACAGAGGAGACAGTTTTTGAGAAGCAGTTTTGATGTTGGAGTTTTGATGTTGGAGTTTTGATGTTGGAGAGAAGGCCCCAGGAGAAGAGAAGCGAGCCGTTCACCTGAGAGTCTACAGCTGACCTTGTGGAGGAAACAGAGTTGCTAAGCCCGAAGAGAAATGCAGCCCCAGGAAGAGAGAAACCCAAGAAGCCTGAACCCTGGCAAACATCGGCAGCTGTCTTGCTCCAACAATGTGGCAATGGACTTTGGTGAGAGAAGAAACTTACGCTTTATGGCCTGGTAACTGTGGACTTCTACCCCAAATAAATACCCTTTATAAATACCAACCAATCTCTGGTATTGCATTAGCGCTCCTTTGGCTGACTAATACAGTCATTATTTCTTCAAATGTTCTTTCTGCCCCTTTTCCATTCTCTTCTCCTTCTGGGACACCGATAACGCATATATGTTTGTGTGTTTTGCATTGTTATTCCATTCCCTGAGACTCTCTTCCATTTTTTTTCCATTGTTTTCTCTTTCTGTTCTCCTGTCTTTACAAGTTCAGATGCTTGGTCCTCAAATTTACTAATTCTGTCCTTCACCAATTCAAATCTGTTATATACCTCTAAAATCTTTTAATTCATGTTTTCCATTCCCATAATTTCTGTTACGTTTCTTTGCAGGCTTTCAAATTGTTTTTTTTATGCTCACCCAGTGTCTTCTAATATCCTTTATCTCTTTAATCATATTTTCCTTCAAGTCTTTGAATTGATTTTGGAGATTTGTGTGATTCTCATTGATTAGTTGTCTTAAATTCTGTGTTTCATCAGGATTTTTGTTTTTTTCCTTTGGCCGGGCCATCTCTTCCTCTTTCCTAGTATGGTTTGTAATTTTTTGCTGATGTTTAGGCATCTGAGTATGTTGGTGAATTTGCTCTGACAGACAATTTCTTTCTCTTGCCTAGTGTTTCTTTTTCACAACTCTTCTTTGATTTTTGGTTGAACTTATTCTATGTCTTTAAGATTGCCCAGCTTAAGTTATCAAAATGGTGCCAGAACTCACAGATTTGATCCAAGGGGTCTGGGACAAGAGAGTCCAAAAAATGCTTTTTCTCCTTGCAGTTTCCTGACCAGCCAGCAGAGGTGCTTAACAGTTAATCTCTTCACAGAGGTGTCTCTTTCAATGGCCACTTGCCCAGGATTCTGATCTATCCAGAGTGGAGATTCAAAGCAGCCTCTGCTGGCCAAACTTACTGAAAATGAACCACTCTCTGCCCTCTGCCACACCCTACCACTTTCCAGGGAGGAAGGAGTCTCTTCCCTTTCCAATTGGCTGCAGTGAGCCATGGGTTTTTTCCCAGGCTATTCATCTTAAAGATGGGAGTTGGGTGTTATTCCTGACTGTGGGAGCTAGTAACCCATGGTTTTCATTTTTGTCCCTTGCCCTCCTGGAGGATGTGCAGCACTCTCCTGGTATGCAGATGCCCAAAGCAGCTCTTGGACAGCTTTTTGCCCTTCCTCCATTGTTTTTGTGAGAGCATTGATCCCTGGTTACCTACTTTGATGCCATCTTCCCAGAAGTCTTCCCTCTTTCTTCTTTTTTAATGTAAGCATTTAGATCTATAAATTTCTATCTTAGCGCTGCCTTCACTGCATCCCATTATTTTTGTTATGTTGTATTTTCATTTTCATTTGCCTCAAGATATTTCCTAATTTTTTTTTTACTTCTTCTTTAACCCATTGCTTATTTAAGAGTATGTTGTTCAGTTTCTACGTATTTGTGAATTTTCCATTTCTCTCTCTGTTATTGATTTCTAGCTTCATTTGGTTGTGGCTGGAAAATATTCATTGTATGATTTCAGTATTTTTTAATTTATTGAGACTTGGTTTGTGACCTAACATATGGTCTATCCTTGAGAATGATCCATGAGCACTTGAGAAGACTGTGTATTCTGTATTTGTTGGGTGAAGTGTTCTATATATGTCTGTTAGGTCTGGTTGTTTTGGAGCCTCATTCAAGTCTTGTATTTCATTATTGATCTTCTGACTGGATGTTCTATCCATTATTGAGAGTGCTATATTAAAGGCTCCTACTATTCATGTAGAACTGTCAGTTTCTCCCTTCAAATCTGTCAGTATTTTCTTCATATATTTTTGGGGCTTTGCTGTTAAGTGCATATATATTTAAAGTTGTTATGTCTTCTTGTTGAATTGTTCCCTTTATCAGTATATAATGACCATCTTTGTCTCTTGTAACTGTTATTACAAAGTCTATGTTATCTGATATTAGAGCTACCCCAGCTCTTTTTTTTATTCCAATTTGCATGGTATATTTTTTCCATCCTTTCACTTTCAACCTACTTGTAACTTTGAATGTAAGGTGAGCCTCCTGCAGACAGCATATAGTTGGGTCATGCTTTTTAATCCATGCTGCCAATCTTTGTCTCTCTTGTCCTTTGTATTTGACAGTGAGATCAATATATGATGTTTATCTTGGTTGGTGTTCTCTGGGTTTCTTGGATGTGCATATTCACATCTTTTACTAAGCTTGGGAAGTTCTCTGACATTATTTCTTTGACTATTCCTTCTGCTCCTTTCTCTTTCTTCTTCTTCTGGGACTCCCTTAATGTGTGTGTTGGTGCACTTGATGGTGTCCCAAAGGTTGTCTTAGGCTAGTTTCACTTTTAATAATTCTTTTTTTCTTTCTGATCCTCAGCATGACTCATTTCAAATTTTTGTCTTTGGGTTCACTGATTTTTTCTTCTGCTTGCTCCAGTCTGCTCTTGCAATCCTCCTGGGCATTTTTCATTTCCGTTATTGTGGTTTTCAACTCCAGTCATTCTGTTTGGTTCCTTTTTAACATTTTATATCCTTACTAAGACTCTCATATTGTTCATTCATTGTTTTCCTGATAAACTTTAATTACTTCTCTGTATTTTCCTTCATTTCACTGATCATTTTTAAGACCTTTTTTAAAAAGGCTTTGTTTGGTATGCCCAAATTCTCATCTTCATTGGTATTTTCTGGATTGTATCCTCTTCCTTTGGATGGGCCATCATTTCCTATTTCATTGTTTGCCTTTTATCCTTTTGTTGCACTCAGTATGTTTTCCTATTTTAAAATGTTAACCCTGGTTCTGTGAATATTCTTGCTGTCCTGATTTTGTGATAATCAGGGTAGGCTAAACATTTGCTATATTAGAAACCATGCATATGTCCTTAGACCTAGTTTTTCTCCCTAGGTCTGGTTTTTAGAATGCTGGTGATAAACTAAGCCTGGTTTATTATATGACCATCCTATATGGGAAAAGACTATAACTTTGGGTATCTTTGGTCAACCTTGAGAGACATAGCAGGGGGATGGATGTGGCTCAGGTAGTTGGGCATCCATCTCCCATGTGGAGGGACCTGGGTTCAATCCCCGGGACCTCCCAGTAAAAATTAAAAAAAGAAAAATATGGAAGGCACCTGGGCCACCAGGCCCTGTGCGCGGGTGTGCTGCCAGTCCCCGCGAGTGGGTGAGCCACCAGGCCCTGTGCGTGGGTGCACCGTAAGGCCCCACGAGCCACATGGCAAGATGATGATGTAACAGGAGAGTGACACAAGGGAAAGCAAAGATGAGACGCACTGCAAAACCAGGAACTAAGGTGGCGCCAGCGGTAGGACGCCTCTCTCCCACATCGGAGATTCTGAGGATCGAATCCCAGTGAAGACAGGAGGAGAAGGATGAGAAGAGAGGGCAGGAAATGGACACAGAGAGTTGCTCAGTGAATGGACACAGAAACAGCAAAAATCCTTAAAAAAAATGTATAGGGGAGGAAGATATGGACTATCATTAGTAGTAATACTTTGATGATGCTCTTTCATGATTTGTTAACAAATGTTTCACAACAATATAGGGTGTTTGGGAGCAGGGTGTGGAAGCCCTGTGTGATGTTATACATGTTTGTTTTGTAAGTTCATGATGTTTACTGAACATTTATAGTTTATGTATGTTCATATATGAATGATATACTTAAATTGTTTTAAAAAAAAAAGTTAACCCTGGGATTTATTCCCTGAGATTTCTGTTTCTTGATTTTGTAACCAGCTGGTGATAAGACAGATTTTCTTGAGCTTCAGCTCTCCTATCAGGAAGGTCTTTCTAAGACGAATGCAGTGTGTAGGGTTTTCTCTGTCCTTCTGGGTCTTTGTTTTGTCCTAGACTTTTGCTTGTTAGATGTTTTGGAGTTACCCTGTTTACAGGATTTTGATTGTCCACTCTGTTTCTCAGGAGACAAGCCTTCCTCTCCTGGGTGTTTGAAGCTGGTAGGCCTTTGCCCCAGATTGTCCACCTCTATAGTTTCTTACACTCCTTTTGTTGTCTCAAACAGCTTTTGTCTGGAGGGTAACTTCTGGGAGGAGGGTTGCCACAGAGAGATATTTCACAAGTCAATCTTTCCAAGCCAAAATAGGGCCAGGGACCCATGAAAGGGGGGCAAACTGGCTCCAAAGTGCCCTGTGGGGCATCAGAAAGGGCTCCAAGAACTTTTCCAATGGCTGTTCAAAGTTGAGCTTTCTTATTCTGCACAGCAAATGCAGCCCTTCAACTAACAGTCTCTGCATCCCTGAGAAAGTGCAGCCTCATTAAGTCTCCACTCCCACTGTCTGGGAAGCGTTGAAACAGTGACTGTTGCTGCCTTTGTCTGGGCAGGTTGAAACAATGGCTTCCCTCAGAGCCAGGTCCCCAATGATCAGAATTCGCTGATCAAAAGCTGTGATCAGTGATCAGAGGCGTCCACCCCTGTTCTTGTGGAAGAGAATTTTTATGTCCTTTCTGCCATCAGAGAGTTAGCCAGCTACTGTACCCCACAGTAGCCTGCTACAAGAATGGGAGATGCCACATGGAGAGAGCAAATTACTGTTCTTTACCGTAATTTATCAGCCTCTTCTTTCCACTCTTCCCTGGATTCTGCACAGTGTTCTTCTGGCCTCCAGAATTTCAGAATAGTTGTTTCAGACAGTTCCTGCCTGTTCAACAGTTGTTCAGGTGGAAGGACTTAGTCCTAGACCTCCCTATTCTGCCATCTTCCCACAATCCTCTTTCAAGGGTGATATTTTTGAAAGAAATCTCATCACAAAATCTCCCAGCTTAAAACCATTGAATGACTGCTTATCCTCAGTATAAAGCAGAATTTTTTAACCTCAGTACTATTTTGTTTCAGGAAGTACCAGGGCTTGAACCCAGGACCTCAAACATGTGAAGCAGGTGCTCAACCACTCCTCTTGAAATTTTTTTTTTAATTAAAAAAATTTTTTTATTTTTTATTTTTTTAACCTCAGCACTATTGACATTTGAGGTAGGGTGGTTCTTTGTTGTGGGGGATTGTCCTGTGCATTGTATGATGTTTAGCAGCATACCTTCTACCCACTAGATACTAGTAGCACTCCCCTTCCAGTTGTGACCAACAAAAATGTCTCCAGACATTGCCAAATGCCCCTGAAGGGTGAATTCCTCATGGTTGCAAACCTCTGGTATAAGGTAATCATAATCTACATGGCCCTGTGTGGCCTGGCCCTGGCCAAGCATACACCAGGTACAACTCTCTTCCAGGCCTGTGTGCAACTGCTGCACTTGAACTTCTTTGGGGATCCTTTGCCATGCCATGTTCCTTCCCTCTTTAGGCCTTTTCACAGTATTCCATCAGCCCACCTGTCCCTGTTTTCCCACCTTTCCACTCCCCCCTCCCATTCACCTAGCTAATACTTAATTATCAGTTCTCAGCTGAAATGTCACTCTTGTTAAGGCTCTTGTCGCCTCCCTGACTAGACGAGTTCCCCTGAGGCATGCTTCCTTGTCACCCAGGATTCACTGAGAGCCTCACCATGATAATCTATTAATTAGCTTTGTGATCACTTGTTACTGTTTGTCTTCCTTACTCCTCTGCACACTCTACAAAAGCAGGATGTTGTGTCTTGATCATTCCTGTATCCCCAGCCCTGAGCACTGAGCTTGGCAAATGGTAGGTCCTGAGTGATTGAACGATTGAATGAAGACAATTTATATCTATTCTTGAGACTATCTTTAGATTCCTTCCTTTCTTTGCTTTGGAGTTTTCTCTGCCATTATCAAGCAGGATCCTTATTTCAGCATCGTTGAGGACCTGAACTCTGATGTTTTACCAACTGTCTGCCTGATTCTTGAGAGCTCTTTCCAAAGGATTAATGCAAAGTATTATGCAGAGTACTTCTTTTATTATTATTATTATTATTATTTTAACCAAACCACTCTAGAAGCCAGACTTATCTCTAAGGATCAAATCAAAGTCCAGACTGTGTATCTGATCCCTTAAAATATTTATCAAAAAATATTCATGATCTTGGCTATTGTATCCTTTGATGGCACTGCATTTGCCCTTATTACTCCTCACTCCTTACTACCTTCTCAGAGTCTGCAACAGGGATGCCAAGTTGGAAGTGTCCTTTTTTGGGCCCTGTTTCAATGGAGTATATATCTCTGGGATGGAGACTGTGTTTGGCTTCACCTGGTTTTGAGTGAGTGAGATCTGGGGCTTAAATCCTGGTATTTTTTCATTTAAGCATCTGTGTTTTTTGAGAGATGTGCATCCTCTGGGAACTGGAAGAGGAAGTTATAACTGAGAGCCCAGAGGCTAGCTTGTCTTGAGGCTACATCTACCTCCCAGGGGTATTGAATCCCTGGAGATAAACCTGCAGATAACCCTGGAATTTGCTCCCCCTAGTGGTTTAACGAGTATACATTTTCTGGGCATAAAGGACAAAAGATTAAGCTGCTGCGCTCGCTTATGGCAAGTTATGGATGAAATTAGATGATGAGCCTGGCGGGTCCCTAAAGAAGAGGAACGGGGAATAGGATCAAGGAGGAAGAAGGTGTAGAAGGACAGACAGGAACCACCCACCCTGCACATTTAGGAAGCTGTTTTCTCTGGAATTCCTGCTCTAGATAGGTTTGGCTGGGCATCGCCAGTGTCTGAAATTCTAACTATGCTTTACTTACAGAGTCCCAGAAACAAAGATGAGAATCAAGCACAATATAAAGGAGAGCAAGAGGGATAAACAAAAGGAAGTAGGAAAGAAAAAGAAAACGCAGCATCCAATCTTTAAAGCCCTTTATCATTTTGCTAAGGTAGGGAAAAAAAAACAGATGCAGACCTTAATGCCTCGTGGTGATACATCAGAGTTTTCAAGGTTAGGGCTGGTAGGGTTTGGGGTTTGTTTTACTTCGTATCTTTTTCTGCAGTACATGACTTGGCCTATGATATATTCGAATTGGTGTTTTTGTGAGTCATGTTATAACAGGTCTGTGCTGCATTGCAATTACTGTTGTTTGGCGTGTCAGTCCAGATGCTGTCTAGTACCACATTTCAAAGTGAATAAGAGCTTTCTAACTGTTTGTTCTTTATCTGCCAACCTTTTGTGGTTTCTCATCAGGAGGGGGATAACTTGCCCTTTTCCTTTTACCTTAACAAACCCCAGAGAGACACCAAAGGAAACTACAGCACCCCCTTTACTCTTAAGTATCCCCATCATTCTGCACCATCCTTGTGCTACATTGCTTTGCTGTCTACATAAAATGCCTAATGAAGGAACTGGGGCAATGCAGTAGAGACAAAATAACATTTAAACCTTAAGGACAAACTGATGAGAACTGCTGTGTTTTAGGTTCAGAGGAGACAAATTCTCTTACTTTGGTACACTGACATCTTGGTCAGTTCTCTGAGGGAGTAGCTGGCCATTTTCTGTCAAAGAATCCTAGATGTACTTCAGAGCCAGTCAGCAGTAAGGACAGGCGCACCCGATGTGTGATTAGATGAGACTCACCCCCAAGCCAGGCTCATCTCTTCCCTGCCTGTCCTTGTTTGCCAGGACTGCTATGACAAGAACCACAGATTGCTTGGGTTAAACAACAGGAATTGATTGTCTCACAGTTTTGGAAACTAAAGTCCAACATCAGGGTATCGCTAAGCTGTGCTTTCTCGCTGAGTCTGTAGCGTTCTGGTGCTGGCCTAGTCTCTGCCTCTGTCACATGGCTATCTATATCTGTCTCCTTCTCTGGCTTCCACTTCTAGTTGCCGTGTCCAATTTCCTTTGCTTATTAGGACTTCAGCTGTATTGTATTAAGGTCCACCCTCATCCAGTTTAGCCACACTGTAACTACTAACATCTTCAAAGGTCCAATTTACAAGTGGGTTCACGCCCCACAGGACCGGGGGTTAGGGCTTAAACCCGTCTCTATGGGGGCATGATTTAATTCCCAATACTCCCCATCTCTGCCTCAGATTTCCCTTCCCTCCGTCTTCTCCCTCCTCCACCCAGGCATCATAGGAAATTCCTTCCGTGGAAATCCCACATCCTTCAGCATTCCTCCTGAGCTGCAGCCCTGACATCCACAGCCTTCCCGCCCTCACCTGTCCCTCCTGTCGCTGCTGAACCTCCTATATCCCCTTTCTCTTCCGTTGTGGGCACCACTCTGCTCACTCTGGCTTCCCCGGCTTGTTTATTCCCCTCAAACCCACCACACCATCCCCCTTCTTTGGGAGGCAGTGAGATGGAGTGACCAGGCAAGATACTGGACCTCAGTTTCCTTAATACAGGAAAAATTTACAAACTCCTGAGAGAGTTGTGCCAGTCACATGAAGCCGTGTGTCTAGCCAGCATATAGTAGATGTTCAATAATTATGTTAAGGTAGCAGAAGGGATCTAGATGAGGCCTAGAAATCACTCTGCATGTATATATTCCCTCAGGTGACAGGGGCAGGGCGGTGAGGACTATACTAAGAAATACGGGTTAGGACAGTGGTTCTCCACCTTGGGGGTGCATTAGAATCATCTGGGGAGCTTTGAAAAAGCCCTGGTGCCCAAGCTGAACCTAAGACCAATTAAATCAGAATTTCTGTATATGGGGAGACTCAGGCATCAGTATTTTAAAAGGTGTCGGATGATTCCATTATGCAGTCAAATTTAAGAGCAAAGGTTTGGGGATTAGCAGGCCTGGATTTGATCCCAGCTCCATCTTTCCTGATCCTGGACAAGTCACTGCCCTCTGATCTTCAGTTTCTTCATCTGAAAAATGGGAATTAACTATGTGTGTCATTGTTTGATTATGCATATTGATTTAGAGAATTCTGTACAGTGGTCTGCATGGGGCCTGGCACAGTGCTTTGACCTTCCCTTCTGTTGGCCAGATTTGGGAACAGGTCAAGTGGACATCAGAGGCCCCGTCAGACCCAGGCCCTCAGCAGCCTAGGTGGGACTTAGCCCCGGGCTCCGTGCTCTCCTGCTCTTGCTGCTCTGGTCCCAGCAAGTTTATGAATTAGTCTCAGAAGCAGGGAGCCATGGCTCCTCTACTTCTAGCAGGACAGTGGTTCATGCTGGTGACCCTGTTTTGTTTTGTTTTTTAACACATTCGTTTTATTGATACAAATTAAAAAAGCATAAATCCATCCAAAGTGTACAATCAATGGTATTTGGTCTAATCACATAGTTGTGCATTCATCACTTTAATCATTATAGAGGATTTTTCATTATTCCAATAATAATAATAATAATAAACAATCAAACAACAACAACAAAAACCTCACCACTTCTCAATATTTCTATGATTCCCCTGCCGTACAAAACTACTATTCTGTTTCCATCTCTCTGTCTTATTTGTATTTTTATTTTCTAAAAACAGTCTTTTATATGTAATATCACCCATATTTGTATTTGACATGAGGTTTCACTGTTATACAGGCCATGTTACATTTTTTAGCTTTCTTTCTAGTAATATACATGTCCTTAGACTTTCCCTTTCAACCACTGTCATACCCATATAATAGCTCTGCTAGTTACAGACACTATGATGTACTTTCACCATTTCTCTTCATTTCCAAAGATTTACAAACAACCTTTTTATCAATTCTGCACAGATTAACCCTCAGCTTTCCATTCTCTACCCTCCTTCTATTATCTAGTGACCTATATTCTAATTATTAACTCTATGAGTTTACACAATATATTTAGTTCATAATAGTGCAGTCATACAGTATTTGTCCTTTGGTGCCTGGTTTGCTTCATTCAACATAATATCCTCCAGGTTTATCCACGTTGGCATATGTTTCACAACTTCATTTATTATTACGGCTGCATGATATTCCATTGTGTGAATACACCACAATTTGTTTATCCATTCATTAGTTGATGGACACCTGGGTTGTTTCCAACTTTTGGCAATTGTGAATAATGCCTCTATGAACATCTGTGTGCAGATGTCTGTTTGTGGCTCTGCTCTCAGTTCTTCTGGATATATACCTAGTAGTGGTATTGCCAGATCACATGGCAAGGCTATATTCAACTTCCTTAGGAACTGCCAAACATCCTCCACAGTGGCTGTACCTTCTACATTCCCACCAACAGTGAATAAATGTTCTTATCTCTCCACATCCTCTCCAACACTTGTAGTTTTCTGACTGTTTAAGAGTGGCCATTTTAATAAGCATGAAATGATATCTCATTGTAGTTTTGATTTGTATTTCCTTAATTGCTAGTGATATTGAACATTTTTTCATGTGCTTTTTCGCCATTTGTATTTTTTCTTTGGACAATTGTCTATTCAAATCTTTTGCCCATTTTTTACTCAGGTAGTTTGTCTTTTTATTGTTGAGTTGTAGCATCTCTTTATATATCATGGATATTAAACTCTTATTGGATGTGTGATTTCCAAATGTTTTCTCCCACTGAGTTGGCTGCCTTTTCACTTTTTTTACAAAATCTTTTGAGGTGCAAAAGTGTTTAATTTTGAGGAGGTCCCATTTATTTATTTTTTTCTTTTGTTGTTCGTGCTTTGGGTGTGAGGTTTAAGAAACTACTGCCTACCACAAGATCTTGAAGACGTTTTCCTACATTTTCTTCTAGGAACTTTATGATTGTCACTTTTATATTTAGGTCTGTATTAGTCAGGGTTCTCTCAGGAAACAGAATCAACAGGAGATATCTGTCAATAATATGAAATTTTATAAGCGTCTCTTACGCGGCCATGGGGATGCACAGGTCCAGGTTCTGCAGGCAGGCTGCAAACCAGGTGCTCTGATGAAAGTCCAATGAAAGGTCCTTGGTGAATTTCTGGGAGAAGCTGGCTGTCCAAAGACGAGCTGGGAAATTCTCTCTGAATGTTGAAATCACTTCCCCTTTTAAGGCATTCAACTGATTGGATAAAAGCATCACCCATTGCTGATGCAATCTCCCTGATTGATGCAGATGTGACCAGCCATCCTTGCAGTAAACTCACTGGTGATCGAAGTCCATAGATGCTCTTGTATTACAGTTAGCCCAGTGCTTGCTGGACCTAACACCTGGACACAATTACCTGGCCGAGTTGACACATTAGCCTAACCATCACAGTCCACCCCTTGTCGACTCAGCAACCACACACATTACCCTAAACCATACTTAGTCTCTAAGTAAAAACAATAACAGACAAGCATATATATATTTCTGCCTAACAATGTTCAACTCCCCGGCGTACAACCGGAAACACAATAATTCCCCACAGAATAGGGTGCAAGTTCTTGGGTAATATTCACTCTTAAACTTGACATACTTAAATATTATAGTGTGAAATTAATACAACTTTTCATATAATAGGGGAAAAGGTTGGGAAGAAAACAAAGAAATTTGTTTTGTGTACGTGTACAATCATACTCAAAATGAAACAAGGAAGAAGGGTTCATGACTATTACAGTCCTTGTTTCTATAACTCGTCATGTGATGTGATTGAAGTTCATATTTATCACTATTTTCTTCCACTACCCATTCCATGTTCCTGTTACCTTCAGGAAGCACTTCAGCAGGCCGTGGTTCTTTGCCTGGTGGGGTGACCCAAACTTTCATTCCCAAAGATTCTAGGCCATTGTTAGTCCTACTTGAATTGGTTTGTTGCAATTTTCCATTGGCTTTAATCACAGAGCATGGCAGTACTAGGAGACGCCCTAGAGGATCTCCTGCATTCCAGGCAAACTCTTCTTTATCCCCATTAAGTAGATGTAATCCTATTTCCCCTTGATAGTCAGGATCAATCACCCCAGCCAGTACAGTAATTCCCTTCTTTGCCTGTTGATTCACAGGTAAGAGGAGCCCAAAGTGGCCAGGTGGCA
>JAQZBX010053247.1:0-18936 GCA_029593785.1 Cabassous unicinctus | reverse complement strand
GCTTGCACTCACTGTCTGCTCTCTGTGTCCATTTGCTGTGCATTCTTCTGTGTCTGCTTGTCTTCTCTTTAGGAGGCACTGGGAACGGATCCCGGGACCCTCCAATGTGGCAGAGAGGCACTCAATAGCTTGAGCTACCTTAGCTCCCTGGTTTGTTGTATCTCTCACTGTCTCTCCTCTGTGTCTCTTTTTTGTTGCATCATCTTGTTGCATCAGCTCTCTGCACAGGCCAGCTCTCCATGTGGACCAACTGTCCACATGGGCCAGCTCGCTTTTACCAGGAGGCCCCAGGAACCGAACCCAGGACCCTCCATATGGTAGACAGGAGCCCAATCGCTTGAGCCACATCCACTTTCGTTTCATATCTATTATAATCATAAAATACAAAGAAAATGCAATGTTTTTTCACTGAGCCCTGTATAGATACTCCCAAATTCACTTTTGTGAAAATATTTATTATTTATGTTTGTTATAGAAAAAATTTTGTGAACCAATTCTTTATAACTCATCCGGGGAGAATAGTGAGTCAATAACTAGTGTGATTATAAAGACAGAATGAAGCAGCCTAATTAAAATTAGGCAGTGAAGAAGGTAGTGGTCAGAAAAGTTGGACTAAATGAGTTGTATAAACTTCATCAGAATAAAAATATGTGATAAATGTAAAATAGAATAAGGAAGAAAATTGTAAGAAGTTGAAAATGCTTTGTCAATTTTGATATCATTTTCTAGTAATTTAGCACTCAGGTATATTATAAGTGCTCATTTTTTTAAAAAATTAATTGATTTTATTTATTTCCATGTAGGGTTGTTTTCATGTGACTCAACACTGATCAATGAAACATGATTCTGTATGATACACAATGAATGTGGTACTATCTACTGAAATAACTACCTTCATTTTAAACTAAATTAAATGGTTTTATACTTGATTTAAAGTCTGTTATTTTTGACAACATAATCGTTTCATTCCCTTTCCTCTTTTGACAGTATTTTTCACAAAGAAAGTTCCAGTTAGAGATAATTCAGATTAATTTAATCTCCTCCTCACCTTCACCTATTACTCTAAACATTGCTACTGGCAAGAAGAAGCCTAATTTAAGATTGCATACGTTGATCTGATAATTGCTTAATGAAAGACTAGATGCCATCATGCCTAAAACCTGAATCTATTACCTGGAAAATTGTTCCTAGGATTCCGAATTTCCACTAGCTCCTGCCATAAATACTTGGAAATGTGCTAGGGTTGTTACCTGTAATGCCTAGTGAGCAGGTAGGCACATAACTTGAATGTTCAGAACAGCTGATGGAGCAGAAAGTATAAAGAGAACAGAAGAAATGCAAAGGGAACTTCCAGAAGGACCTAGTGGATCTTCACCTCAAGAGACATTATCCTGAGGGTGGATGTTGAGGGGTCTTGAGGCCTAGGGAAGCCTGCCCTCTGCCTGAGAGTGCTGCCATGTCACTTACTTGGTGTATGTAAGTAGTAAGCAGTATGTGGTAACCTGAATCTTTTATTTCGGTTAAAGAAACATGTGGCTTTTGCCTGGCTTTATGGGTATCTTCTAGTCAATTACATCATGTTTTTGGGACAAACAGACTCTCAGCTATTCATTCCCCACTTATTCCTATTGATAAAGGACATGTGAATCCAAATTAGTTTTTTCTGGCTATTGCCCCTTCTGGGAAAGAGAAGAGGATAAAATTACCTTTAGAATTTCTTCTTAGAATTTATTGGTCTCTTAGGTTCACAAAGGCCATGGGTATCCTGTATGTAACTAGCTAAATTATGTTAACATGCTGATATTTGGGTAAAACGTATTTGTAAAATACATATGATGGTCAATTTGTTTTAGATGACAGAAATTAAGTGCCTTTTGGAGCTAAAGTTATTATTGTTAATATTATTAACATAAAAGGGCCTCAAACCAAGCTGAATGAGAACAATGTGGTACAACAATAAGTTTGAAAAATAATGTAATTAAGTTATTATATTTTTACTTGATGACTTGTTAAACAGTAGAAGTTGTGGGGGTAGATTATGGGATTTGTTTGAAGGGATATAACAAATTTCCCCAAATGAAAACATCTGCCCACAATGGTGTTTTCCATTAGCCATCTTCAGAGATGTTAATTTAACTTAAAACAATTCACATGACTCTGCCATTGATGATTCATTTTAAATTGCTGTTTGCATTATTAGCTGAAGTCAAAGACACCATGAGAAATGGGAATGAAAAAACAGATGGCCATGATGATGCATTTGGTACTTAGAATGTTTACATTAAAGCAGCCCCTGGTGTTTGCACAGGGATTGAGAGCAGAGGAGAAACTAAAATTGGTGCAGGTTATTGACTTGCCTGACTTGCAGAGTCAACATATACCCTGTGTAAATCTCATGGAAACCGCAATCTTATAAAGTTTCACGTGACTGACATAGCATGCACTCATCTATTATTCTACAGGGTTATTGAGTAAGCAGTGAGAACTCAATCCCTTTCTTCTACTCATATATGAGGAAAGGTTTTAAAATGTTAAAAACAATTAGAGATCGTGCTTTTGCCTATACAGAAGCTTGCATATCACTCACATTCTGATTTTTAATAGGGTATAGAGTTTTCTCTGAATATTCAGTTAGAGACATTTACTCCCCTAGGAGTATTGACCTAAGAGATGAGATCTCAGTTTTCATCTATTTATCTGTTTTCAAATTTTAGTGTGCATGTATTTTGTCTCATAAATCTTGATTCAGTTAGTCAATAGTGTGGTCCTGTAATATAAAATTTTAACAAGTTTTATAAATGCTTTAATTAAATAGTAATTTAAAATTCTTCTCCTATAATTATACTGCAAATTATCCTTTAAAAATAATCCTGCAAGTCCAGTGTTCACTTTTACACATGTAGCTATTTTCTCAATGTTTTAACTTAAAAGCATTTTGAAGGTCAGAGAAGATTTTTGGTTCAAGATGGCATACAGCTTATAAGGTGTTATTTCTTTCACTATATCAGACCCTTCAATGATTAAAATATAATTGAAATGTTAAAATATAATATAAATATTAAAATATAAAACATAATTGTGTATGTATATATATATTTAATTTATTTATTCCAACCCCCCTCCCCCATTAATGGCCAATGATTTTCAATAATTTTCTGGCAGACAGGAAGCAGTTTGGTGAGAGGTGCTGGAAGAGTCAGGATAGATGGGGCCAGGGCCAGGAAGGGAGTTGATCTCTGCTGAATCCTGAAGATGCCCAACACTTAGGAATGTCAGGTCTGATGAAGAGAAGTGAAAAGTACTTTGTGAAACAGGAGAATTGGAATTCTATATATGAAAATTACTAATCTTGTTCATCACATGGTAGAGAGAATACCTGACAGCAGGCATCAAAGTTTAGTCAAAAAATTTGAGTGTTCTTCCGTTCAGAAAGAAATGACCCTCTGGATTGAATGTGAACTGCTGTTGTGAGAGTCAGTGCCCAGAGCAAATACCTCGGCGTTCTGGCACATAGGAGTCCTTAAGCATGAGGATCTGCTCACCACCAAAAAAGTCTACCAACACCCAACACACAGTGCCCATGTAATTAGCTTCTTATTACCTTTTTATTGCCTCAATCCTAAATAGGAAGAGATGACTAAGACTCAACAGACATTTGAGGAATCTTGAAATATAAGAAAAAGAATCTAAGATAAACTTGAAAAAAACCCCACTCATATAGACATATACACAGGAACTCCCTAAACAAACTCACCCACATTTTCACACTCTATTCAGTATATTTAAAAACAAGGATAGAATTCTATGCAAAAGCAACACTTGGAGAACAATAAATTAGCACTCATAAAATTTTTAAAAAAACAAAGGTGCAATAAAAAAAAATTGGAGAAGTAGAACCAGAAGGTGAAGTTGAGAACAATTCCTCCAGAGTAGAAGAAATAAATACTAATAAGTGGAATTTTCATTTTGTAGCATGTAACCTAAGGGAATAAGCATATCCTTGAAATGCCTTTAAAACTTTTAAGTTAATATTTCAAATAAAAATTTTGGCAGAGGCAACTATATAATATTCAACAATTCACAAACCTATGAATTATACTTTATCCACTCATTTTCTGGTATTAATTGAACACCTACTGTCTGTCATTACTATGAGCATAGCAGAGAGATCAAAATACACAAAAATCTATGTATTCATAAGGCTAATACTTTTTGTTGAAGAAAGACAATAGACAAATAATAAAAATATATAATATGATAGATTGTCATGTGTTTAGGAGAAAAATAAAGCAGAAGAAGATAGGGAAGAGTGGGGATGTGGTTTTTAGAGGAATAGCCAAGAAAGGCCTCGTTTAAAAGATGACATTTGAGCTAAAAGCTTAAGGAACTGAGGTAGCAAACCATGAGAGCAGATAGGGAGAGGTACTTTTACACTGAGTGGGCATCAGGGACAAACACCCTGAGGCAGGAGCAAGCCTGCTGTGTTTGGGAAAAGGAGGTCAGTGAGGTTGAAGTGGAACTGTTTAAAGGGATATGAGGTCAGGGAAATAAAGAGAGTAAGCAGATCCATGGTAGGACAGCTTCCACTTTTTGAGATGTGAAGCCATTGGAGGGCTCTGCGCAGAGGCGTGACATGATCTGGTGTAAAATGATCTTTTTCTTGCTTATTACAAATAGATTATAGTGGAAACAAGAATGGGAGCAGGGAAAGCAGCAAGAGGTTATTGTAAAAAGCCAAGGAAAAGATAGTGCCTAGTGGACCAGTCTGAGTTCTTTATGTATTTTGAAGATAAATAGAATTTTATGGCAGTTTGAATATAAGGTGGGAGGAAGAGTCAAGGATGACTTCAAGTGTTTTTCTCTGAGTTTTGCCTGAAGGATGTGTAATGGTCATTACATTAGATAGGAGGAGCATATATCAATGTTGAAATCTGGAGCTGATGTTTGTGACAGATCATGTTTGAGATGCTGTGTAGAAATATTCCAAGTGGAAGTGGAAAGAGGATATTTTGATAATAATTTCGGGATTTGGTGGAGAGGTCTGGGTTGGAGATATTAATTTCTGAATCAGGTAAGTGTGATGGTTTTAAAATCAGATGAATAGATAAGATAGAGAAGAGAAGAGGTCCAAGGAATGAGACTTGCAACACTCCCAAATATAGAGGTTTAGGAAATGAGGGAAGAACTAGCAGAGGCAGAAAAAGATTGGTCAGAAAGAGACACAAGGGAATATGGTGTTCTGGATTCCAAAAGAAAATTATTTCAAGGAGAAGGCAGTGACCAATAGTACCAAATGCTTTTATAATAGAGTTTTCATTTGCGAATGGATAGTAGTAATGTTCTTATTATTTTATGGGGCTATCAAAGTATGCAAAAATGGAAGTTATACTGGGTAAAATGTAGTTTGCAATTATACCCAAATGTAGCCACTTTAAATACCACTTTGAAGTTTTTGAGTAGAAATAAATTATTCGGTTAACCACTGTAGCAGTTTGATATTATTTATGAATTCCAAAAATAGATATTGGCTTATGTTTGTGAACTCGTCTGGACATATTAGATTTTATTGACTTCAGAAGTTTCACATTTACTTGATTAAATAATGATTAAGGCTTTGATTGGGCCACATCAGTAGGATGTTGTGTCCCCGCCCCCTTGGTGGGCAGGGACTCACAGAGAAACCACACTGCAGAGAAGGGAGGTTGGAGTTTTGCGATGGAGCCTAGGAAGTAAGCACACAGAGGAGCAGAGCAGCTAAGCCCAGAGAGAACTGAGCCCCGGGGAGAGAGACAGAGCCAGTTGCCTGACAGTGTACAGCTTGCCTTGTGGAGAGAGCAGGGCAGCTGAGCCCAGAGAGAAACAAGCCCTGGGAAGAGAGGAACCCAGGAAGCCTGAACTCTTGGCAGACATTGGCAGCCATCTTGCTCCAACACATGGCAACAGACTTTGGTGAGGGAAGTAACTTATGCTTTATGGCTTGGTAACTGTAAGCTTCTACTCAAATAAATACCCTTTATAAAAACCAACCAATTTCTGGTATTTTCTATCAGCACCCCTTTGGCTGACTAATACAACCACCAAATTGACAGGCAAGGATCAGTGTTTGATGATCCACAGGCAGCATTTTCTCCACCAACAACAGTAATTCACATGGGAAATTGAGGATTTTTAAAGTAATGTTTCCATAATTTATTTAGCTGCCTTTTGTTTGTTATTTTTTTAAAGTTGAAATACAGTTTACTGCCTTTGGGAAAAAAAAAAATCAGTTGGCTATAGGTATGAGGATTTATTTCAGAATGTGTTCATTCTGACCACTTTACCCCAGTTCTGTGTAAAAGTCTTTCTTCTTAAGACTATTGAATCCACATGGATCCTCATCTCATTTACCTTCTCTGAGCTTTTGGTCAATCTGGGATTCTCAAGAGGGCAGTGGCCTTGCTAATCTAACCCTTCCTTTGATCCCCTCTGTGTAGCACAGAACATAACAGAAAGTAGGTGTTCAAAACACATTTCTTGAATGGGAAAAATAAATGGATTTCCTTTCTCTCTCGTATTTTCTACCTCTTCCCCTATCCTGACACTTTTCCCTTAGTATATAAACGCAGTCAATTCTCTCACCATTAAAAACAACTGAAATAAACAAAACTTCCTTGACCTTTAAACTCCTGAAGTTCTTGCTCTATTTCTCTTCTCTTCATAAGCAATCCTCCTAAGAGAGTAGTCTGTATGCTCTCTGGTCAACCTACAACACCTAGATTTCTGCCTCTATTGGCCTACTAAGTTGTTCCTGCTAAGGTCACCAAGGACTTTGTAGTTCTTAAAAGTACATCAACATTCTTTTGGAATATTTTTTTCTTAAATTTTCTGCTGAATTTCACATTGTTGTCACCCCCAACCCCCAAGTGTATTGTTTCTTTGATACATAGTTTTTCTTTGACCCACAATTTTGATTTTCTTCTTCTCTTTCTGTCCCATCCCCCTGCTATCCAATTAATCTGTTTACTGTTGGTGAAGGTCATTTGCTATCACTCTGAGTGATCTCATTCAACCCATGCTTCCCCAATTTACAAAAACCCTAACCTCTCCCCACTTTCAGATCTGTTATCCAACTATTCATTGGTATCTCTGACTGGATGATCCATAGATGCTTTCAATTCAGTATATCCCAAAGTGTACTCATTAACCTATCACCCAGGAAAACTTCCTTCTCTTCCTAAATTTCCCCTCTCAATGAAATTTACAATTCCTAATAATAGCATATACTGGAAATTTTTGGTTTTCCCCATAAAATTTTGCCCAGAATATTGGAGAATGAGGCAGTGAGGGCAGGAAAGGTTGACCCCTCCGAACAGCAGAGCAGGACTAGGTGAGTGCCTGAGTGAAACTGGAAGTGGAATAGGAGCTATGCACATCAGGTTGCCTTGAAGTTTTAGCTGTGAGAAAAGAAATCACCTGCCCCCAAACAACAGTGAGTAGGGACATTGACAATTGTCAAAACTTATCTTTTGGTGACATTAAATCTGAATAAAATGATTTAAAAAAATAACATGGGGCATCATAAAACTACTACAAAGCAAAGGAAAAGAAACATCAACCTAAATACTCAGAAGAAAAGCACAACTCAGAAAATGACCTATAGGGAACTGGCTATTTAAAATAGGCTATCATGGGAAAGAATCAATTAGGAATGAATGCTGCAGTTATATAAGGAAAGAGCATAATGTATCACAAAAAGATTCTTTGAAGAATTTTATGAGCAAAAAGAAATGACTTTAAACAGATTAAATATAAATATTTAGTTGAAATAATCCTAGCTCCTTCTAGTTTTTCATATATTATACTCAACAGAGTAGAAGTTCACTGAAGTGATATTCTGCTTACCAGGTAATATTATTACTCCATGCGTAGGATCATGTGCACAAACATTAAAACTTTGCCAGTTGGATCTGGTATTTATTATACATAAATGTCTGTAACATTTCATTTTTAAAGTTAAAACTGGTTTTAAATTAGAGATGTATAAAAGTATCTAACTTCAGCCAAACTACAGTTGTTTTTGGCTGCCTTTGATTAAATAACAAGAAAACTGATTTTGATTTTATTTTGTAAAATTAAATATAAACAACAACAACACACATACACACTTCAATCAAGATCTTCATGCCAAGTTTAAGCCTGGAGCAAATGTTAAGACCAAATTATAACTCTCTAAAAATATGGAGGGATGCTCAGTCCTTAACATCATTGTGTAGCCAGTTGCTTACTGTAATATTTACACACATTACTATTTATGTAAGCTAAAGGAAACGGAATGCAACTGCATAATTCAAGACACACGAAATTATATGCTGTATTTTCTATGCATTTTACTCTTTTGAGCATTTACTAAGAAAATGGATGATTTTTACCTGGAAGTGAAAAAAGGTGGCATTCATTGGTCATTCAAAACATTGCAATGCTAAATGCTACAGCCATGGTGTGTAATGCAGAACTTTGAAAACAATGAGTGTCTTTCAATTTTTCCAATATTTAAAACTTTGCTCCCAACATTTCAGAGCTTTTCAGATGGAGTATATCGTCCAGGATTCCAAACTTCAAAGGCTTAAAAAATAAACTGCAAACTAGCAAACTTTTCGTTTTTGTTTTACTTCCGTTATTTTTCTAACCTTTCCTTTTAAACACACTCTTTCTTGCATTTGCCATTTGCAGATAAAGTTAGTAGTTCTAAAATAATTCATTCTTAATAAATTCTAAATGTGTTAAGCTTTTTTTGTGAGTTGGACCAAATAACACAAACTGTAAACTCCAGAAATTTTATAGCCTCTACAACCTTCTCATAATATTTTGACATTTTCTTGTGTACGTCATATTAAAAAGGTTCCTGGAATATTATTGATAGATAGAAAAAAAACAAGGGTCCTGTGATCTGAAGAGAATACTTTTATGTCTTTTACTTTCTCAGTTATTTAATTTTCTCCTTTGACTGGTAAATTAAAACTGGTAATTTTTTCTCATCTATTATGGGTCAGCCAAAGGGGTGCTGATGCAAAATACCAGAAATACCAGAGATCTGTTGGCTTTTATGAAGGGTATTTATTTGGAGTAGAAGCTTACAGTTACCAAGCCATAAAGCATAAGTTACTTCCCTCATCAAAGTCTATTACTTCGTGTTAGGGCAAGATGGCTGCTGACATCTGCCAAGAGTTCAGGCTTCTTGGGTTCCTCTCTTCTTGGGGCTCCATTTCTCTTAGGGCTCAGCTGCTGTGCTCTCTCCACAAGTCCAGCTATAGACTATCAGGCAAACAGCTCTGTCTGTCTTCCTGGAGCTTCTACTGTGTCTAAGAAGCTGTCTCTATTCCTCTGTGTTCTTCTCCTGTGTGTTCACTTCCCGGGCTCCAGCTCAAAACTCAACATCAAAACTCCAACTCTGTTCTTTGCCATGACTTTTGTCTGTGAGTCCCCACCCCCAAGGAGTAGGGACTCAACATGGCCCAGTCAAAGTCCTAATCATAATTTAATCAATTAAAAGTGTTACCTCTGACAGACCAGTTTACAAACATAATCCAATATCTATTTTTGGAATTCATAAGCAATGCCAAACTGCTACAGTGGCCATAATCACTTTACTAAGAATAGAATTAAAATTGTAAATTATTTCAAAATTCAAGTTAAAATTTACTTTCCCATGGCTAAGATGTTTTAAGGAATTGATCAAATTTTATCAATTTTGCAATCCATAGGGGAATAAAAGTTATATTTTTTGTGTGTATGTATAATCTGAATTACACAGATTATTTTGTTAAACTACTACTTTTTTCATTGTATGTATTGAATCTTATTTTTCAGGGGACAATAATCAAGAAAAGGCAAATAAAATTTGACATTTCTTACTTATATAACACCACAATTTACATAACTCAAATAAAAATGCTAGAAAATGCAATAAAACCGTCTAACCATAAATATAGTTTAAGCTTGCAGGAGAGGAGGGTGATTGTGGTACAGATACTTCAGCTGAAAAGTCATAGTTCCTTATGAAGGGAGAGAAAGGAAGGAGTGAAATTTGTCAAATTTTAGAAAAGCGGTGGTAGACGGTTGCAGGGAAAAAGATTCTGAAATGCCTTAAAGATCCGGGGAGCAACTTGTCATTGATGGTGAGGGGTGAGTGAACTATTTGCTTCAACTTTTTATGTCCTTCAGTGGTCTCCATCTCTTCCACATTCTAAGAACTGCTGCTATATTATGAGAAAATTAAAATAGATCTCCCCACCCCATCACACACAGAAAGAGTGAAAGAGAAGGAAAAGCAAGAGAAGAAATAGAGTAGCAATGAATTAAAAAACAACAAAAAACCCAAACCAATCTAAACCAACCAAACAACAAATCACAGCCCTACATAACAAATTATAGCCTTACAACACATTGTGGAGCTTTTTCCCCCAAAGTTATTATTTTTTAAATCTTGAACATAATAAACAGGGCTTCTGAAACAGGCAGCTCTAAAAAAATAAAGGAACATCAAATGAATAGTTATTTCATATAATTAAAACCAACAACCCTGAGGACTTCAACTGGGCAACTCCAAGCTATATGTCACATACAGACTAATGTAACTACTCTTTCATTTAGCAGCCATAATTTCTGGGAAGAATCAGATCTTCTCAGAGGTCCAGAAGAGATAAACTATCACTAGGTTTTAGAGGCTCTATGTTGCAATTTTTAAATTTAAGTGAGGATAACTGAAAGCAATTCAGAGTACTTAAAAACCCAAGTTGTTTTCTAGCCGTTTTAAATACATATGAACTAATAATGAAGGAAATTTATCTAGCTTTATGTAATGTCATAGCAGACCTGAATGCCATCCCTGAAAATGACAAAAAAAATGGCAGAGTATAATTAGAAGTCCTTTTTTGATCCATGCACTTCCTAGAACTTTTCTGCAGGAAGGAATAAAAAAGTCTAAGTAAGTGGAAATAACACCATAAATATTCATTGCTATGTTCTTTTAAACAAAAGATCCAAGTATTATAAGATTCTAAAAAATTCAATGTAAATTGCTTGTTACATATTTGAAAAAAGGAAATATGTGAAGGTTTCTCTCAAAGTATTTGTTAAATTTACAAATATCCGTAACTATTTAAAATAGGTGCAAAATAGCAATATCTCAACATGTTTAGTCTGAAGGCTCAGTTTTGAGGTAAGATCGTATTCTAGGATGTTTACCAGCACTAGAATGGGCTGTAAACGGTCACTGGGGCCCTCAACAACTGGGGTGATTGCTTTGTTTCTAGTCCCCCTGAAACCAATTGGGGTTGAGAGGTCTCTCTCCCTTCCCAGCCCACTGCAAATCATGAAGAGTCAGCTGAAAGAAGTGTTCTTCGTCTCCTGGTTCTGGTTTTGCTGTCTTGCCCATCCAAGCCCCCTGTAGCCAACCGGAGGTAATCCTTACCACCCCATCATCACATATTCTCCCTTTCCATGCTGATGTGCTCCTGAGTCACCTCAGGCCCTTGCACCGCAGGGGTAGGTAACAATCAGAGGAGGTAGAGATATTTGTCAGTAGCAAAAGATGAAATAACTCCATGTAAAGGTTTTGTTTAGAAAGTTGAAAAAAGGTAATCCTATGTCTCTCTTTCAATTGCAGAGAAGAGATGGCTCTCACCATTGAGGATTTTAGGGTGAACAGTCTACCCAAAGGCTGTGGGGGAGGTCTGTAGAACTATTGTCTTGAAGCTGTGTTTGAATAGTAAGCACATGCTTGTTTTTCTTAGATTGCGTTTTAATTTAATGTGGGTTTGGGGCAATAGTGTGTGAACTAGGCTCACAGATCAACTGTTCATAGTTTTTCCCAGATCAGCCATCTATTGATGGCTTGAAATCTGCCAAGGTAGGAGTATTAACACCATGGAAATCAGCAAATGCCATGAATCAGGGTCTCTCTGCCTACTCCCCACATCCAGCCAGTTGTTAAAAATGTCCCACACTCTGGTGTGGGAATATTAATGGTGACTCCAGCTCAGCAGCTAAAGCAGTTCTTGGCCCACATCTTGGTGGTGCCACACCTTTACAACTTCCTAAGATGCCTCTTATTTTCCTCCTCTTCACTCATCTTCATTTTGCTCTGGATTTCCTTTTCCGTCATTAAGAACACTGTATTCATTTCATGTAGGTACCATCTCAAATGGAAATGTGATACTTTTAAACACCCTGTGCAAATGTAATTGCTATTATATGTAGCATTGCTGAGTCACTTGATGCCATTTAATGTTCCATATTTATTTGTTTTCTTGAAATTCAGTTGAGGTTACGACAATTGTCTCAATTTTATGAGTTTACTGGGTTGGCTTAAAATTTGGAAGATATTTTGTGACTCAGGAATGATCATAAGATGTGTTATTAATGAAATCCTAGGATACATTTTGACAGTTTTTTTTAAATTTTTATTTTTTAACCAAAGTATTATCTTTCATCCAGCAGAACATTGCCTCAAGAGAAATGTTCAAAACTGAGGAAATAAGGTAGGGTGTGGGAGAGAGATATTTTATTTCAGCAGATGGAATAATTACAAAAGTATTTACTTGTATTTTATAAATTCAGTCAAGCAGCTTAGAAATCATATCATATGAAAAAAAGTTTTAAAGGAAATAAGCTGTTCCTAAAAAGTGATAATAATGGTAGAGATTGTTAATTTGCCCCAGTGCCAGTCAGGTACTAAGTATTTTCTGTGTAGTTACTCATTCAATCCATGAAACAACCTCCTATCAGGAAATACCATTATTATCCCCATTTACAGAGAAAGACTACAAGGTTTAGAAAGTTTACATAATTTGCTCATGCCTCATGGTATTAGGTGGTGCAATTAAAATACAAACCCAGACTCCCTGCCTTTGGAACCTGTGTTCGTAACCAGTGGCTACACTGAAGGATATTGTGAACTAGTTTCACACTACTTTTGATAACAACAGATAGATAAGTCAGAAAACTAACTAACTCTCTCCAAAATACTAAAAGAAAACCAAAATAACAACTACAAAAAAGCCAAAGCCCTGAAAATGAAAACAAACCTCTTGCAAAACAAACCTATCAACAAAGGTTTATTGATAATGTATGTCATATTCATTATGTTATGTCTTAAAATAGCAATGCTATAATATTTAACAGACTTTGGCAGGAAAAATCCTCTCGTATTAATTCCATGCAACCATAAAAAAGAATTGTTACTAAATGCCAGCAGATGAGATGCTAATAACTTCAGAAGACTTTGCTCAGCAGGGAGACACTTGAGGTGGGGGGCTGGAGAAGGAAGAATCACTGCTTTCAAATTACTTAATTTTTCCATATAAAACAGTGATATCAGGTTTAGGTATGCTTCATGAACCATTTGAGTTAAGGACGTATTGACATGCAAAATAAGATATATCGATTTTACAAAATGATGTGTTTTTGAAATTTAGCATTCAGACTCCAAAGCGTGACTGCCAGTGTTTCTTTAGCTGTTAGACGGGAGAGCCCCTTGCTCTCCTTCCCACACACCTGTGTTTACATTGAGACCTTGGCAGCACATGACCTCGCAGCCATCCTTCACTGACAGCTTTCAGTTTGCCATGGCAAGCCCTACTGTCCCTGCACTTTCACTAGCTAGTACTGTTAGAATGTTGATTTAGGAGTCTTACGCTTGGAATTTAATATAAATCAGTTTGTTGAATCTCACTCATTTTAGAATGTTACACAGACATTTTTTAAAATGCTAAACTGAAATCGATTATGTCTTGTAAATACTGTTGAACTTTAAAAAGGAGGCAGGGGTGATAGTTGTTTTCAGGTAACGTTTTGCTTTTATTTGTACTCAAGATATTTTCCTCCACTTTGCATCTCTTGAAAATGGGGGTCATGGGCTTAATATGAGTTATTTTGTTAAGTAGATAGCAGGAAGGGTAATTTTAAAAAAAGCTTCTTAGGTTTTGGGTACAATATAAAAAGTAAAAGAAATATAACACATTTGCAGTGAGAGTCAAAATTAAAATTTTGAGCTTTTTTTCAACTAAGATAGCAGCATATGATGCTTCAGGGTGCCATTCCCACAGAGAATTTCAACAACTAGCAATAGCAGGCATAACTGTCATCCTCAAAACTCCGAAACTGTTTAAAGTGTCTGCATGAGTGCCAAATCAAGAAAACATAGCTTTAAAAACTGTGGGAGAAGCTCATAGCAGTCTTGAAATTCCCTTTCTTCCCCTTCCTAGCATGGTGTGAAGTCAGCCTGCACTCCCACTGTGGGTCACTGGCCCCCCTGGAGGCAATAGAGTAACCTCTATGAACATGCTAGGGTGCCTATATGTTGGTAGCAGTCTACTGGGTAGCAGCCTGAAAAACTGAACCACAAAACTTGCCTCAGGTTTGCTCTCCCAGAACTTGCCCTATAGGCAGAAACAGCTTGTGGGAATCTAAAGCAATATAAGAAACAATTAAATCAAAGCAGCCTGGAGCAAATGATTGCCTGATTTAAGTTATATAATAGAGCTCCCCAGAGAGAGAGAATGTCTACTTCCTAGGGAGTAGAGGGGGCATTCAAATTAGTGTAAACAAGGGAATTACTCAGGATACCAAAAGGCACTGGCCCAGGATAAAGACACAGGCTCCGAAAAGACAGAGAGGACTCTATATTTCACATTTTCCTTGGGCCAATCTTCTAGATAGGAGTACTAAACTCTGAAAGGGGACATCAACCAATGCAAAGCCAATTTGCAAAGACTGTGAAAGGTATTTGTGTTTGTTTGTCTGTTTGTTTTTAGCCACTGTCAGTCAGGGAAATCCCTGTTATTTCACTATCTGGATTCAACCTTAAAGAACAGACAGCTCAAGGACTAGATCCCAGAGTTAATATATAAAAATATTAAAAAGTACAGTGTGCAGAAAAAAAAAGATTCTAAAGCAAAGAAAGAGGAAATGAAGGCCAATCCACAGTAACAAGATGAAGATCCAGAAGCCATCGATGAAGAAGACCAGA
This sequence comes from Cabassous unicinctus, assembly GCA_029593785.1. NCBI lineage: Eukaryota > Metazoa > Chordata > Mammalia > Cingulata > Chlamyphoridae > Cabassous > Cabassous unicinctus. The sequence goes on along the minus strand of JAQZBX010053247.1, from coordinate 3,929 downwards.
CTTTGGATATATCAGAAAAAAACTTAAAAACAACAACAACAACAACAAAAAGATCCTCAGTATGCTCAAGGAGAAAAAGGAAAGCACAGAGAAAGAGCTAAATGATATCTGGAAAATAATGAATGAAAAATATGACAATATCAATAAAGAAATAGAAATTTTAAAAATAAACCAAACATAATGATTGGAGTTGAAAACTGTAATAATCAAAATGAAAAATTCCCTAGAAGCCTTCAACAATAGATTGGAGCTGACAGAAGAAATAATCAGCAAACTCAAAGAAAAGTCAACTCATATGATTAAGTCTGAGGAACTGGAAGAAGAAAGAATTTAAAAAAATGAAAAGAATCTAAGAGACGTATGGGACATCATCAACCAAATACAATATGGGAGTCTCAGAAAGAGAAGAAAGAGAGAGAGGGGCACAAGAAATACTCAAAGACACAATGGTAGAAAATGTCCTAGATTTAAGAAAAAATGTATCTATGTACATTCAAGTATCCCAATGAACCCCAATCAGGATAAACTTGATGGGAACCTTATGAGACACATAGTTGTCAAACTGTTAAATGCCAAGGACAAGAAAACAGTTCTGGAAGCTGCAGGAGAAAAGCAACATGTTATGCATAATGGGGTCCCAATAGATTAAGTGTTAATTTCTCATCAGAAACCATAGAGGGAAGAAGGCAGTAGGACAAAATATTTAAAGTGCTGAAAGTAAACAATTGCCAACCAATATTTTTATATCTGGCAAGACTGTTGTATTAGTCAGCCAAAGGGGTGCTAATATGAAATACCAAAAATGGGTTGGCCTTTATAGAGGGTATTTATTTGGGGTAGAAGCCCACAGATACCAGGCCATAAAGCGTTAAGTTTCTTCTCTTACCACAGTCCATTGCCACGTGTTAGAGCAAGACAGCTGCCGATGTTTACCAGGGTTCAGGCTTATTGGGTTCCTCTCTTCCTGGGGCTGCATTTCTCTCCGGGCTTAGCTCCTGTTTCCTCCACAAGGTCAGCTGTAGACGATCAGGCGAACGGCTCACTTCTCTTCTCCTGGGGCCTTCTTTCCAACATCAAAACTCCATCATCAAAACTGCTTCTCAAAAACTGCTTCAACTCTGTTCTATGCCTTGCCTTTATATTCGATTCCCCACCCACCAAGGGGTGGGGCTCAACACCCTACTGATGTGGCCCAGTCAATGCCCTAATCATAACTTAATCATGCCCAGATTAACAGATTAGTTTACAAGCATGATCCAATTATATTTTTGGAATTCATAATTACATCACACTGCCCAACTGCAACAACTGTATTTCAAAAATGAGGGTGAGATTAAGACATTCTTAGATCAACAAAAGCTGAAGGAGTTTTAGACATTTCCAGATAAACAAAAGCTGGGGGAGTTTGACATCAGTAGACTGCCCTACAACCAATGTTAAGGGAGTCCTTCAGACCAAAAGGAAAGTAGATCAAAAGAGCATAATGAAATAAAGATCTCCAGTAAAGGTAACCATATGGATAATTATAATGCCAGTACTATTGTATTTTTTGGTATGTAACACCACTTTTTACTTCTTACAGTTTCTAAAATTGCAAATGCATAAAAAATAATGATAAATTTATTGTTTTAGAGTGTAAATCTATAGTATAAAGATATTGTGGTAGCTTGGAGCTGTATTTACCCCAGAAAAACATGTTCTTAAATTTAATTCATTCTTGTCGGTGTGAGCCCATTGTAAGTAGGAATTTTGATGAGGTTGCTTCAGTTAAGGTGTGGCCCTGCCCAATCAGGTTGGATCTTAATCCTATTACTGGAGTACTTTATAAGTGGGATGAAATTCAGACAGAAAGAGAGAAAGAAACAAGAAGCACGAGCCTAACAATAATGGAACCCAGAAGAGAATGGAGAGGCCAGGAGACACTGCCATATGCCTTGCCACATGACAAGCTAAGGACCAAGGATTGCCAGAAACAGAATGTCAGTCTTTCAGAAGAAAGCATTACCTTCATGAGACCTTGAGTTGAAGGTTTTACTAGTCTCAATACAATGAGCTAATAAATTCCCGTTGTGTAACTTGACCCATTTCTTGCTCCTTGACTGATCAGCCTAGGAAACTAAATCAGATGTTGGTGCTGGGAGAGTGAGGTACTGCTATTGCAAATACCAAAAATGTGGAAATGGCTTTGGAATTGGGTAATGGGCAAAGGCTGGAAGAGGTATGAACTACTTGATAGAAAAGAACTTCATTACTTTGAAGAGACTGTTGGTAGAAGTATGGATGCTATAGGTACTTCTGATGGGGCCTTACACAGAAATGATGATTATGTTACTGGAAACTAGAGGAAAGGCAATCCTCATTTGAAAGTGACAGATAACCTGGTAAAAATGAGTTCTGATATTGGGCAGAAGGCAGAACTTTAAAGCAGTGAATTTGGATAGTTAGCTGTGGAGACAAAAAGAAAAATAGAGAAAGGACACAAATAATTGAATTCCTAAGTGAAAGGGGGTCATTACTCATTACTCAACAAAAATAAAAGGGATTATAAGAAGATACCAATAACAACTTTACACCAACAAATTAGACAATCTAGATGGAATGGACAAATTTTCAAACACACACAAATTACATATATGGATTCATGCAGAAATAGAAGATCTCAATAGAACAATAACATAAAGAGATTGAATCAGTAACCAAAAGCCTCTCACCAATGAAAAGCCTAAGCCCAGATGCCTTCACTGGTGAATTTTACTAAACATTCCAGGGAGAATTAACACCAATCTTGCTCAAAACCTTCCAAAAAATTGAGGAGGAGAGAATATTCCCTAACTCTTTCCATGAGGTCAACATCACCATAACACCAATTAAGATTCAAAAGTCCTCAACAAAATATTAACAAAACAAATTCAATAGCATATTGAGAGAATTTTATACCATAATCAAGTGGGTTTTATCCCATGTATGCAAGGATAGTTCAAACTAAGAAAATCAATTAATGTAATATACCACATTATTAGAAAAAATCCATATGATTATCTGAATTGATGCAGAAAAGGCATTTGACAAAATCCATAACCCTTCCTTTCTAAAAGTACTTAGGAAACAAGGAATAGAAGGAAACTTCCTCAACATGATAAACAGAATATATGAAAAACCCACAGCTAACATCATCAATGGTGAAAGACTGAAAGCTTTCCTTCTAAGTTCAGGAAAAAGACAAGGATGAACCCCAACGCCACTGTTATTCAAAATTGTTCTGGAAGTTCTAACCCTAGCGATTACGTAAGGAAAAGAAATGAATGTCACCCAAATTTGAAGGGAAGAAGAAAAATTTTCCCTACTTACAGATGACATGATCCTATATGTTAAAAATTCTGAAAAATCCACAGGAAGACTACTAAAGCTAATAAATGAATTCAGTACAATTGCAGGGTACAAGATCAACATGCAAAAATCTGTAGTGTTTTTACACAGTAGTAATGAACAATCTGAAGAGGAAATCAAGAAAACAATCCCTTTTACCATAGCATCTAAAAGAATCAAATACCTAGGAATAAATTTAACCTAGGACTTAAAAGACATATATGGGAAACTATACAATATTGCTAAAAGTAATCAAAGAAGTCCTAAATAAATGGAAGGACTTTCCAAGTTCATGGATTGGGAGATGAAATATTGTTAATATATCAATTCTACCCAAAGCAATTTACAGATTTAACATAATCATAATAAAAATTCCAACAGCCTTCTTTGAAGAAATTGAAAAGCCAACCATCAAATGTATATGGAAAGGTAAGGGGCCCAAAACAGCCAAAACCATCTTGAAAAATAAGAACAAATTTGGAGGACTCACAGTTCCAATTTTTAAATCTTATTAAAAGCTGGAGTAGGCAAAACAATGTGGTACTGGTGGCTCCAAACTGCTG
>JAQZBX010053246.1:0-18938 GCA_029593785.1 Cabassous unicinctus | reverse complement strand
CAGGGTCTGGGTCTGCCGGGGTCTGTGCGGCTGGCCTGCGGGGTTTGGGTCTGCTGGGGTCTGTGCGCCTGGCCTGCGGGGTCTGGGTCTGCCGGGGTGACCGACTGCACCCACCTGGGGGTCTGGTCTGCTTCCTCAGCCCAGCAGCCACTGTTCCTTAGGAGCCGGGGTCTCTGCCACTGTTTGGCCCCGTTCCCCACCCTCTCCAGGGACCACGAGAACAACCAGGAACCGACCCTCCACCTCCTCAGCCGGGGCACTCACCAACCCAGGGCCCCCCGCGCAGGCTGGCTCACCCCTACCACTGCGGGGAAGGCCACACGCCAGGCGTGCGGACCCCTGGACACAGCCCCTGCGAGGCGGACAGCAGAGGCCCCCGGGCCTTGCCAGCTCCTTCCTAGGCGGCTGCTGAAGCCCCTCTCTGCCTCCTCCTCATGTAACAGCCGTCACCACCCAGGATTCGGCGACCTTCAGTGGTCAGAGGGGTGGGCACAGCCGCTGGGCCACGGCGGCCATGGCGGCCACGCTGCTCAGCTGGGCCTGGGCCGAGACCTGTAAAGCCCCTGGGAGCCGAGGCCTGTCCAGGGCTGCCTCCCGGCCGCCCTGCCCTGCGGCCCCTCGAACCACTGCAGCCTGTCCTCCTGCTCTGGGGACTGCAGATCCTCTCCTCTCCCCTCCTCTGATAAAGTACCTTTTCTAGAAACCAGGAGCTTCCGCAGGCTCCAAGAACCCTGTTATCCCTCCAGCACGCCCTGGCTGGCACTCCAGGGGTATTCCCAAGTGGAGTGAAGGCCTCTCTCTTTTGCCCCCTTCTCTTTCAGCTGTGCCGTGCAAGGGCTCCAGACACAGAGATGCTCACAGTAAGAGGCACTGCATCGATACCTGCAGGCCATGGTGTGCGGGACAGCGTTTAATAGCCAGCCTCGGGCCGGGGGAAGCCCTGACGCGCATCTGCTGGCTTCCGGGGTGTTCAAAGCTACCAACGTGACATCCCCGAGCTCGGACGTCGGGGAAAGATGCGTACACATGGCCTTCCGGAGCAGGCATGAACGGACGGCAGTGCGCGGCCAGAGCTGCTCGTCTGACCCCTGGCGTGAGGAGGGCAGGTGCCGTTCTCCCCGCCGTCGCCCTCAGATGGCTGTCGGCGGAGTGGGATGTCCGTCTGAGACATCTGTGCGGTAACACACACCACACGCCCAGTTGCGAGGAAATACCTGAAGAGTGGTTTTCACAGCTCTCGAAAGCCCTCATCCGCGAGGGATGTAGAAGGATCAGGGAGATGGAGGGAGGGGCTCCCTCTGCACAGGACCTGGCAGAGACGCGCGTCAGGGGGCTCCCCAGAAAGCCACAGCAGCCCGCGTCGGGGGGCAGGCGGAGGGAGAGAAAGTGGGGCTTCGTCTGGGAGAGAACTGCGCTTCCACAGGGGCAGGGACCCACAAACGGAGCCTCACGGCACGGAGCGGGCCTGGCAGGGCGAGGGGCCGAGGGGGGTGGGGGGCAGCCAACAGGAGGAGGGGCCATCGGGGGGCCTAAGAGAGACCGAAAAGCCCCCCGAGCCGAGGAGAGAGGCCTGTCCTTCCATCCACCTGCCAGGTTCAGAGAGAGCCAGCAATGCTGTGCGTTCTCCTGACCTCGGCGCAGGCAGTGCTGCAAGCTCTCGCCCCTGAGTAATGTTCCCGGGCAGCTACTCCGAACCCTTGGCCCGGACGTTTAGTCTCTCAAACGAGTCTGTGTTTTAGGACTTCAGAGGTACGTAGAATGATATGTTACTGCAGAGCGAGCAGAAAAATTCTGGAGTTGACGGAGTTTTTCTCTAATGTCAGGGAAGAGCATTCCCCAGGGAATACCTTTTGAAGGAGCAGAGGGCAACAAAAAGAACGAGGTTGCTCTGATCACAGCCCACGTCCTTGGGAGCAGCCCCTTGCAGAGCTGCCCGCCCTGAGCAGGGCCAGCCGGGTCCCACACCAGCGCTCTGAGCTGGGGTACGGGCGGAGAGCCCCGCGAACGCCAATAAGCTGATGGTCTGCAGACAAAACCCAACAGTCTGTGAAAACTCTTCTCCAGGCGCCTCCCGCGGCTCACAAAGGATGGAGTTTTCCCTCACGGTCTCCCGTGGAAGCCAAGGCTACAATACCCCTCACTAGCCAGATTCCCCCTGTGACGTTTCAGAAGGAGCCAGGTACGCTGTGTGCGCATTTGCCCGCTGATACCGAGTCCCACTTTGATGGCTGCTTCCCCACTGACAGCCGTCCAGCTCCTTGGGGAAAGAAGGGTCTGCATGAAAGCTAAGGGAAAACCGAATGGACTCTCAGCACCCTCGCACATTCCACAGGCTCCTCGCAGCCCAGACGGCCTTGATTCTGCGTCGGCAGCACAGCCCAAGAATCTCCAGGCAGATTTGTGCCGTGCACCGTGTGTGCATGTGTGTGCATGTATGCATGTGCGAGCGTGAGCATGTGTGTGCACGTGTGCATGTGCGCGCATGCATGCGGGTGTGGGTGTGCACATGTGGGAGTGTTCATGCGTGTGCACGCAGGTGTATGTGTGTACATGTGCATGCGTGTGCGTATGTATGCGCGTGTGTGCGTATGTGTGCGCATGTGCACATGCACGCCTGCTCGTGAGCTGCCAGGGACGCCTGGCTGCAGCAGGGCCTGATGGGCAGAGGCCCGAGCGGCCGGCTGTCCTCTCTTCCCGGCTCTTGCGGGATTTTGTTCTGTTTTTCCTCAGGCCTATCCCCAGAAGGCAGCCAGAGCACAAAAACCAAGAGGCAGAAAGAACATTAATAATAGTAATAAAATCAACAGCAACGTCTGGGGGCAGCGACCCCCATGAGCTCCTGGGCGCCCCCAAACCCAGAGCGGCGCTCCGGGTGGCGGAGTGGGAGGGGGCCTGCCGGGCGGGCGCGCTGCGGCTCCTCCACTGGGGATGCCCGGCTCTCCGCGCTGCCAGGGCGCTGGCGCTCGCGGCGCTAGTCAGCTGGGAGCGACTGCCGGGGAGCTGGCCTGTGAGGGGTGCTACACACATTTGTTTAAATGACTGCTTTGACCCAAGGTTGTCCCTTTATTTAAATTTTTTCTGACTACAAAAATACCTGTTGATTATGGAAAAACTGGGAGAGAAAAAAAGGAAACCATAAAGGGTGAGTGAAAGATTATCTGTAATCCCTCACCCAGGGATGATGGCTGCTAACATGCTGGTGTGAAATCTTTCTATATATTGATTGATATGCACAAATCGTTTACATAATTGGGCTCACATTATCTAAACTCTAAAATGTGCTGTGTAGAGACTCATGTCATCAAGCCGTGTTCAAGAAGTGCTACGACGGGCGTAGTATGAACAAAGAGGCGCCGCCACATCTCGACTTTCTTCATGTCTATTACCGGGTCTTCCTCTTGCTAAGAGGGTCTCACCCAGGCGGCCCCTCCCATCCTCGGCCCCGCACCGGAATCCCGGGAAGGCTCGTGGGAAGAGAGCGCTGGGCCTTGGCTAGGCCAGGTGCGTGGGCAAGTTCCCAGGTAACGCTCAGCCTCGGGCCACGCCCTCTGGCCACGCGAGGCCCTGGCCTGCAGCTGCCACGGCACTGCTGTGCTGCCTCCTCGTGGTGTCACCGGGCGCACAGAAGACAGAAGTATTTCCACAGTGGAGGGGGATCCAAAGACTTCGAGGAGCCCTGGGCGCGGCCGGCGGCCTGTCCTTCGCTGTCACTGCGCCACTCTCCCCTCCAGAGCTGGCTCAGCAGGAAACGCCCAGATGCCCAGACTGCTAGAGGAAATGGCACATCCCCCTCTTCCCAACATCTGGTCATTCCTGAAAGACAGTCCAGCCCAGATAATGCTGTCGGCTCACCAGAAGCCCGTGTCTTCTTTCCCGAGGGAAGTGGGGGTGAACAAGGAGGCCGGATGCTATTTTAGGTCTCGGCTCCGGGCCTTGTCGTGCTCCCGAGCCAGGAATGCTCTCCCTTCCTGTCCCGCCCCGAGCAACAGCCTGTTTCTCAAGTTTCAAGCCTTCCATGGAGAGCTAAAGAGGTTCAGCTGAGCCGGCTGGACACCAGGGCAGAGGAACCGATGAAACGGGGAGAGGGTGCTGGGGTCGTACAAAGGCAGGGAGAGCCGTTTAGGATTGAGGGGCTCGCAGCCTGCGCCGCTCTGGAAAAGGCGCAGAGTCCCCAGCCCCGAGGCATCCTCTGGGAACAAAGGGCCCCGGAGCAAACGGGAGAGGGCGAGGGGCCTCGGTGGCCTGGCTCCTCAGACTCGGGGGCACTGAGCCCACCCAGAGCTCGGGAGGGGGTCTCTGCAGGGCAGCCCGCTGAGCAGGGTCTGAGCGGGGGCGGCCTTGCCCTGGGGACGTAGCCGCGGAGCTGCGGGGGGGTGGAGGGCGCAGGCCCTGGGCGAGGCAGGCCCCTGCTTTGTCCCAGCCGGGGCACTCTGCTGCAAGCATCCTGCTGCAAGCATCCGGAGAATTCCACCCGCAGGCAGAAAGGGCATTTCCTGCCGAGGTCTGCGTGGAAACCCCTAGGACGGCTCGGCCTCCTGAATCCTCTGTGGATGCCCTGGCCGGATGCCATGGGAAAACTGCACAGAAGTGGGCGGGACGCAGCGCACGGCCCGGGGTGGGGGCTGTAACAGAGGGGCTTGGGCTCCGCGGCCCCCAGCTTTGACGTCCTCTGCTCGCCTTTCCCTCCCAAGCTGAGAGTCCACTGTGCAGCTCGGGAACCAGGACCTGCTCAGCAGCTCACCCCAAGGACACAAGACTAGGGATTGAGCAAAAAATTAGGACGTGGCCCTAGACTGTATTTTAGGCTCCTTCACGGAAAGGAGGTACGTTTGGAATTGGATAAGTCCCAGACTTTCCTGAACACTTAGCATATTCCAGAAATGACAGACACCAGGCCCACGAGTGCTCTGGAAGTCTCCTGGCCGAGGTAGGCATAAAGCAGAGCACGCAGAGCCGAAGCAGCTGCGAAGAGGTGTAGACGACACCGTTTCCTGCTTCCCTCAATTTCTGCATTTGTCGAAAGGGCCTTCAAAGTTGTTGATGTAAGAGAAGGAGCCGTGCTTTCATGCTTATTCTGTGGCTGAGGAGCCCAGATATTAGGCCAGCCGGGAAGGCGATGGGGCACGAGCAGGGCTTCTTACAGAAGTTTCTTGTGTCAACCACGTCTTATTCCAATGAGGGCATTCTCCTTGTCTTAAACTATATTTCTTGTGTTCTTTGTTTTCCTTAATTAAAAAAAAAAAGTTGTGTGGGACTGATGTGTTTCTTTTGGAGGGGAGTTCTAACAGGGGCTAGTCTCCTTTGTCCCGCAGTGCAGTGTTCAAGTAGACTAACTGGACTTTCTCCTGAAGGGAGGGCAGATCCATTTTCGCAGCAACATTTCTCTAGACAAGACTGTGCCCCTCGAATTTAGCCTGCTCTGTGCTCAGTTCTCTCAGGCGTGAGCCGTGACGTTTGTCTGTGAACCTCACGCCCTCAAACTTGTTCTGATGGGTAAATAAACCAGCAAAGGAAAACCACATCCCAAGGTCCCAAGCTCTTCTGCCTTTTCCAGACGTTGCCTCTGTGGGTCTAAAACGCGTTCTCCTGTTCCCCACTGGCTCTGGACTGGTTTTCAATGACGAAGTCGGAGGAAGGAAAACTATGAAATTCTAAGCTTCCTGGGTCGGCACTTCCTTAGAACACTGGTCTGGGAAATGTGTCCTTAAAACGAGGCGTGCTCTTGGGTCAACTGTGTATGGAAAATGCGGCTGCCTTTGGACCTTATATCGCACTCTAAAGGGTAGCTCTGAAAAGTCACGCAAAGAAGAGACGTTCAGTTGTGTTTAACTCGGCATTCCTAAGCTTATTTGATTAAGAAACGTCTCATTTTCATCTGCAGCAGCTATGAGCACCTGGTGAAATAAGAGTTCCATGGAACACGTTTTGAGAACTGCTGCCTTTGACCAAAAGATAGAGCTGACCTATATTTAGAATCTGGGGATACATGTGTGTAACATGTTGTAGATTATATATGTATTTATATACACTTATATATGTATAATTGGTGTAGAATGGAAATGTTTTTGCTCTTTTTAGAATTTTAGTGGGCAATAGAATAAGATAGTCATAGCTCTAAAAAGGTTTTCATAGAAAATATTAGAAAGAAACCCACCAAAAGGCCAATTGCTGCTGTTGATGGCTGGTAGAATCATAGGTGATTTTACTCTTCTTTCTTTCTTTCTTTCTTTGTTGCCCCCAAATCCTCCTCAATGAATACAAATTGTTTCTCTGTTTAGGGTAAAAATAAACCTTATTTTAAAAAAAGAATATACAAGGTTCTCATTTGTTCTTAAAAGTTAGCGTAAGCATGCACTCAGTGCATCTTCCCACTTCCTAGTCACGGATCCCAGTCTGCTTGGAGTCTATGGCACTTGTCTGCTGAGATCCCCTGTGGCTGATCCGAGAGCACAGCTCCTTTAGATTTACAGGAAGCATTTCACACCTGCAGGCAGGGCCCCCTGGAAGGAAGGAAATGGCCTCATCAAGCCCGTCATACTAAGTTGTTTTGCATCGGCTGTCCATGAAGGAAAGGTTGGCATACCAAGAGTTCTTGATCGTGAGTAATGAAAGTCTCCTCTGGTAGAATTAAGCAGAAAGTGAATTTATTAGAAGAGTATTGTGGGGGGTGGATGTGGCTCAAATGGTTGGGCATCCGTCTCCCATATGAAGGGACCTGGGTTCGATCCCCGGGACCTCCTGGTAAAATAAAGAAAAATATAGAAGGCGTGTGGGCTGCCAGGCCCCATGTGTGGGCATGCCAGGCCCCGCCGAGCCACGCAGCAAGATGATGACGTAACAGGAGAGTGACACAAGGGAGAGCCAAGACGAGACGCGCCAAAAAAACAGGAACTAAGGTGGCGCAGGCGGTAGAACGCCTCTCCCACATCAGAGTTCCCAGGATTGAATCCCGGTGAAGACAGGAGGAGAAGGATGAGAAGAGAGGGCAGGAAACAGACACAGAGAGTTGCCCAGCGAATGGACACAAAAACAGAAAAAACGGGGGGGGGTGGTAAAAAATGGATAAAAGTAAATAAATAAATCTTTAAAAAAATTATATATATATAAGACAAAGAGTATTGTGTAGCTCACTGAATCGTTGGGAATGCTGGGGAAGCAGGTCATGGAAATAGATAAAAATCAAGTGAGGCACGGCACGGCCGAGGTCTTGCCACAGGGCCGCCTTCTCAGGGCCCTGCCGCCGGCGTGACCGCTGCTGGACGCTTGCCTTCGGCGCCTGGGCCTGCGCCCCTGCACGTCCCCTGGAGAGCCGCTGGATCCCGCCTCCAGCCTTCCGGCGGCTGCTGAGCCCAGGTGCTGTGCTGGTCTCTGCCTTCTCAGAGGGAAGTGGAGTGCCGCGGCCCCTGACCCTGGGGCTCCTCTCGGGGGGGGTGCGTGAAGGCTGGGCGGCCAGAAGGACAGACGCACACAGCGCTTGGTGTCACACAAAGAGCTGCCAGGACCTCGAGAGGCAGGGGCAGCCTCCCTACAGCGACGTGCAGGGCGGCTTTCTCTCCACCGGGGTTCCTGAGATGGAAAACGTGCCCCCAGAGTGCCTGACCAGGTGGCAGAATACCTGCACCTGAGGAGAAATGGCCTCTCTTAACAGAGACCACGCTGAGTAGCAAGAATGGCCTTTTTCTCTTCAGCGAAGCCAGGATGTGGAAGCAGAGGCCCACCTGGCTGTGAGGGCTCGCGTCTGCCGCGCACGGCACCTGTCAGTCACGTGGATCGTCGTAGGGCACCAGGGACGGAGGGGGTTACGAGGCGTGGGAAGGCTTTTTGCTTTTCCTCTGGAGAACCTGCAGTTGAGGGAGCTAATTAAGGAGATTTATATCACATGGGCGACGGCCCTTGTAAGTGCGGGGAATGAGAAAGGAGTGGGAAATGTAAACAAGGATCTCTTACTGACTTCCTTTTTTGGGAACATATCTTTCTGCTTGCAGACGTCCAGACATGGGGCTGAGTCCAGAGCCCAAAAGGCGAAGTCCAAGGAGAACGCCGTGCTGCTGTGCCTGCGTCAGATGTTCAGGCACTGGACGTAGGCCCCGGACAGGACCGTGCAGGAGAGAGCTAGTGGGGCTGGCAACTGGGGGTGCTCTTAGGAGTGGAACTGGAATCAAAGCTTAAGAAACGGTAGAGTCCTTTATTTTGGAGCTAACAGGGAGTTCGATGGGTATGTTCACCTGAGAGTAAGTGAGGTTCAATCTGAGCCTCAGGAGGTTGACCTTGTCCTATTATAAATGTATAACTGACCGACGCTAGCATCCACAGTGAGTTGCTTCTCTCTTGCTTCTAGGTGTCAGAACGATGGGTCAGGCTCTACAGACCTGTTGAGGACTGTCCACATGTTCACTGGGAAGGTGACCACCAGACTCTTCAGCAAGGACAGGAAGCAGTCAAATGCCTTCCAGAAGTGCAAACGGAAAAGAAGCCAGGTTAGCTTCTTGGGGTGCAGTGCGTTCTTGCCCAGTTGACCCTGGCGTTTTAACCTTCCAGGACGACTTGCTAGAAGACGACGGGCTGGCTAGGAGGCGAGAAGGGCGGCCCTTCTCATCACAGTGATGGGCAGGTGGCTGGTCACTCGGAACCGAATCCCACCTCGAACAGAGTTTCCCTGGCATAGACAAGGTTGAACAATCCATATGCAAGAACAGCTTACGAGCCATGAGAACGGAGGAAATGATTGCGAGTTGAAGGGCTCTCTGGGAACTGCGGGCCCTGCGTTCCTAGGAAGCCAGCACACGGTACCCCTCCTGCCTCCTCAACACTTCCCCAGGGACAACCTGAAGGAGAAAAGCCACGAGGGGCGGCCTGGGGACTTAGAGTGGGCACAGTGAGTTGTGTTAAGGGGTGTCCCCTTTCCCCTCCACTGTGCAGACTTGGGGAGGGAGCAGGTGGCCAGTAAAACAACGGAATTCCGAGTGTCCACTGTAGGTTCAGGTTCAGTTTGCCTTTGGCTGTGGCCCTGGGTGACTGGACTGGGGGCCTCCAGGTCTTGTGATCTCAAGGCAGAGCCTGACGCAGAGAAACCGCCGTGGGCCAGGAGGGTGGGGCGGGCACAGCCTCAGACTCCTCCATGCTCCGGGTCTGAGGCCTGGGCCACGGAGTAAGCATCTTGCGTGACGGTGCCCATAGCTAGCCTACCTGTGTTTTAGTCCCAGCTTTCACGCTTTATATAGCTGTGTGGCTTTGGAGAAATTACTTAACCTTCCTTTTTTTTTCCTTAAAGCAGTTTTATTGAGATATATTCACACACCATACAATCTATCCAAAGGTACAATGGTTTTTAGTAAAATCAGTGTTGTGAATTCATCACTACAAAAAATTTTAGAGCAATTTCATCATTCCCAAAAGAAAACCTCCAACCCCTTAGCAGTCACCTCTCAATCCCTCTATCCTTCCCCAGCCCTACATAACTAATCTAATTCCATCTTTATAAATTGATTTATATCTTCATTTTATATAAATGGAATCATACAATATGTAGTACTTTGTGTCTGGTTTCTTTCACTTAATGTTTTTTTCCCTGATATTAACATCTTGTAACATTGACATACATTTGTTCAGTTTCGAAGATAAACAGTCTTACATATGCAGCATCAGCCCTAGTCATATTTCACGCGAGGATTCACGATGCTTACACGGTCCACTCTACATCACTTACCTTCCTGTGCCTCAGTTTCTCATCCATAAAAGGAGAAGAGCAGGACTTATCAGAGGGGGTCTCTATGAGTGTTAAATGTGCTGATTCACGCTAAGTGCCTAGAACAGTGGCTGGTTCGCAATAACTGCAATCAAGCAATTGCTTAACAAGCTGCAGGCATCAGTGTTATGCCAGTTGTCTGTGGGTGTCAGAACGAGGTTTTAACCCACAAAGCTTGTGTGGAGCATCCTGGTAAACCTTCATTTAGGTGACGCTCAGAAAACGCCACGGCCATTTACTTTAGATGCTCTGAAGTGAATTTTCTCTATGGTGGAAAGGTGGAAATCATGGACATACATCTGTAATAGCAACAGGTTGCTAGTCTTAAAGTCTTTTTTTAAAGTTTTTTTTTAAAAAATTAATTAATTAAAATTTATTTTTTTATTTATCCCCCCCTTGCTGCTTGTGCTTGCTGTGTCCATTTGTACGTTTCTCTGTGTCTGCTTGTCTCCCTTTGTTGGGTCATCTTGCTGCGTCAGCTCACCGCGCCACGCGGGCTGGGTTGCCTTCACCAGGAGGCCCCAGGAATCGAACCCGGGGCCTCCCATATGGTAAACGGGAGCCCTATTGATTGAGCCACTTCTGCTTCCCATAGTCTTAAAGTCTTATTAGTAGCAAATGCTTTGTTCCATGAAAGACTTCCCAAAGCAGCAGAGCAACAGGGCTGAAACGCAGCCGCCTGCGTCTACTGCTAAGATCCTTGAAAGTGGACCCTCAAGAGGTGAGGTGCCTGGGCGCCTTGGAGTGTTTCTCCCACCGAGATCTGTGAACCTTCGTTATTTGGGAGAACTTGAGAATATGAAATTCATGCTTTCATAGAATAAAACTTTAGTCCTTTAAGTCAGTTATTTATCTCAAACTGGGTCTGTGAGAACATTTTTCCATTATGAGGTGTCAGGATGTTACTGAAATTTGAGGAATGTCGGCGTAGTGCAGAGGACATGGGCTTTGCAGTGAGACAGGTCCACGTTCAAGTTCTGTTTCTTCTATTTACTCACTGGGAGACCTTGGGCAAGTTACTTGGCTCCTCTGAGCCTCACTTCTCTCAGCTATAAAACGGTGACAATCGTTGCCCACAATCTTGTTATGAAGATTGTATTTAAATTGTTCTCAAAGATTAGGGGCTCAGTAATGTCTCATCCTTCTGTCCACTTTTCTCCTCCCCTAAAGAAAGAGGAGAGAAGCCATTCTGCCTTCTTGAAGAGAAGTAAAGAGAAACTCAATTCAAACATTTAAGAGATTTATACTGGAGACTCTTGGTGATTTAGACAGAGATGGTAGGGAAATGGGAAAATGGACCTACGAAAGGTACCCACAGCTGAATCTCTGGAACCTGTGGATGTTCCACTACACGGAACAGGGCTTTGCAGAGTGATTTAGTTCAGGACCACGAGATGGGGAGATCATCCTGATAAAGGTCCCAAATGGCAGTCACATGTGTCCTTACAAGAGGAAGAGAGGGAGGTTCTATAAGAGACAGAAGGGGGTACGGCAACGGGACTACGAGGCGGAGTGGAGCTACGTGGTCACCAGCCATGGGTGACGGCAGCCACCGGAGGCTGGAAGAGGCCCGGGACAGATCTACCCTAGAGCCTGGAGAGGCGTGCGGCTCCGCTGACACCTTGATTTCTGCCCGTGAAACCAATTTCAGACTTCTGGACCCCAGAACTGTGAGGGAATACATTTCTGGTGTTTTCAGCCACTGGGTTTGTGGCAATCTGTTACGCAGCCTAAGAAGGAACGAGTACAGATGGCTGGCCATGACTCTAACGATGGAATACTGTGAAGATGGGATGGAAACAGATTGTGCTCAATTCAGAGCCCCCAAGCAAATATTTCAATTCCCTTGTCCAGCCTTTGACTGCAAGACCGACAGACGTGCAGAAGAGAAAATTCTTTTTGATAATGTAAAGCTTCTCAAATTGTGGGTGGAGACTCAGTGGCTTGTGTTTTGGAGCCTTGAGAAAGACGTTTCTGCTAGTTCTTGCTGGTTGTTCAGAGCTTCTGTGGGGTGGCGGAGCCCTGAAGCGAGTCACTTGGCCGTCGTGTTTGGGGTGAGACAGTTAGTGTTTTGTGGCCAGCATTTTTTTTAAGTGAACTAGAGCAGAATAAAACACCTGTCACTTTAGGCTCTTGTCCTTAACCCGCGCGCTTTCCCGCACCTCCCTACCCGCAGCCTTTGTAAATGTCTTCCTTGCAGTCTCTGGGTTAGATGTCCTTACAGGCTCTTGTGACATCTTACACTTTCTGTTGTTATGGACCTTATCACCTCGTAGCACACTATTGTTCCTTCATTCAGAGAGTGTGCAGTGAGTCCTCCTGTGTGTCAGGCACTGTGCTAGGTGCTGGTTCTACCCGAGTGCGCCTCTCTCCCCCCTGGACCGCAACTTCCCTGTGGGTCTGTTTTAACCCCTGCCTCCCCAGCTCCTCACACAGTGTCTGGCACACTTAAAAAGGCTCTCAATATGGTGTGTGAACTGTGGCTTTAGGTTTTAGAATTATTCTTTAAAAAAATTTTTAAACAGTGGCTGGGGAAGGTGATCTGGTCTGGTCTTGCTAGCCATGGAATACGACATTGCTCTGCGGAGACAAGGCCAACAGGCACGTGCTTTCCAGAGGCGAGGCCACAGAAAGCCGCCGTTTGGGCTTTCCAGCACTAGCAGCCCGAGAGTGGAGCGGGACACCTTTTCTCTCCTCTACAGGCAAGCGTCCTGCCACAGCATCCTGACCCTTTCGAGATGGGAATTCACTTGTCTGAT
The DNA here is from genome assembly GCA_029593785.1 of Cabassous unicinctus. NCBI lineage: Eukaryota > Metazoa > Chordata > Mammalia > Cingulata > Chlamyphoridae > Cabassous > Cabassous unicinctus. The sequence goes on along the minus strand of JAQZBX010053246.1, from coordinate 6,434 downwards.
GAAGGAATGGGTGGAGCACTTTGCAAACCTGGGAAGCTGGCCTAATTGCAGGACCAGCTGGAGAAGATAGCCTAAAATAAATTTCAGTCATACAGGAATTTTTTAGAGAAGGATGCCTTACTTTCCCAACTTAGGCTCTTCTGCTAATTTATAATTTATTGTAGCACCATCATTTCCTTAAAGCATCAAACCATGAGCACCAAATGATATTCAGAAGTCTTTTAGACAAGAACCACCCATGAAAATATAGTTGATAGCATTGCCGACTAATTACAATTACATCCTTGCACATAAACCATATCTTTCCTTTTAGGCATTCGAAGAACAGGATAGATATTATCTGGAGCTTTTCTCAACAATCTTGCCAGGTTGGTAGGGAGCAGGTATTATTGTCTTCATCTCACCTCCATATAGAAAGCTTTCCTGGGAATTATTTGCCCAAAGCTCCATGTGCAATAAGAGCATCTGGAAAGAAAGTGACTGGAGTCAACTTAAAAAACAGAACTTCCCGTTACGGCAACTTCAGGTCACTCTACTGGGATATTTCTAATTTCAGACATTCTTATTTGTTGATGTAGAAGAAAATGGGAAAGCAGATGATTTAAATCAATCAATCACACTGTTGGCACATTTAAGCATTCGGCACTACAGGGAGCTTCGGTGTACATTTTCCTTCCATGACTGCCGTGGCATCACCCAGCAGAGCTCAACAAAAAAGTATCAGAACCTGGAACCTGAATATGATTCCATAGCAAGTTTTGCTATTGAAAGTAAATATGATATAATGATGAAAATATTTAGAGTTGGGATGTTCTAGCCAGAGCAATTAGACAAGAAAAAGAAAAGGCATCCAAATTGGAAATGAAAAAGTAAAACTTTCCCTATTTGAAGATGACATGATCCTGTATATAGATAATTCTGGAAAATCTACAACAAAATTACTAGTGCTAATAAATGAATTCAGCAAAGTTGCAGGGTACAAGATCAAAATACAAAAATCAGTAATTTCCTAAGAGGGTCTTCTATCAAAGGAACTTTTAAACCACATTTGTAGATTCATTGTAGAGAACTTACTGGGAAATTGAGAGGTTGCTAGATGCCCAAAAGAGCACAGTTGGTAGAACTAGGATAAGAATTTGGCTGTATGCTTGTTCAAAATCTCCCCTAGTGAGCAGGCTCTGGAATGCGCACAGTGCCATCCTTCTTGTAAGGATGAGGAAACCAAGGTAAAGGCTTGAGTGTGGTGTCTAAGTTGTAAAATGCTTTGTTTCACTTCTCTCTCTCTCTCTTTAGCACCTAAATTATATTGTGACAAGATTGGGCTCTTCGGGTGCTGGGATAACTGGACAGGCACTTGCAAAAAAATGAAGGTGGACCCCTACCTCACACCATATACAAAAATCAAATAAAAATGGATTAATGACCTAAATACAAGAACGAGAACTATTAAACTATTGGAAGAAAATGTCTTCAGGACCTTATGTTAGGCAGTGGTTTCTTAGACTTTACACCAAAGAGCAACAACAACAAAATATAGATAACTTGGACTTCATCAAAATTAAAACCTTTTTGTGCATCAAAGGACATTATTAAGAAAATAAAAAGACAACCTATGAAATGGGAGAAAACATTTGGAAATATTTGGAAATCAAATATATCCAGACTATATAAAGAACTCTTACAACTCCACAACAAAAAGACAAACAACCCAATTTAAAAATGGGCAAAAGCCATGAATAGACATTTCTCCAAAAAAGATATACAAATAGCCAATAAATACATGAAAAAGGTGCTCAATGCCATTAGTCATCAGGGAAAAGCAAATCAAAATCACAATGAAATACCATCTCACACCACTGGAATGGCTACTATTAAAAAAACAAAGCAAAAGTGTTGGAGAGGATGGGGAGTAATAGAAACATTCATTGTTGGTGGGATGTGAAATGGTGCAGCCACTGTGGAAATGGTTTGGTGATTCCTTATCAAGTAGAGAATTACCACATGACCTAGTGTAGCAGTTTGATATAGATATGAATTCCAAAAACAGATATTGGATTATGCTTGTAAACTGGTCTGTTCCTCTGGGCATGATTAACTTATCATTAGGGCTTTGATTGGGCCACTTCAGCAGGACGTTGAGTCCCTGCCCCTTTGTGGGCAGGCACTCAGAGATAAAACTACATGGAAGAGCAGAGGAGTTAGTTGGAGTTTTGAGTTGGAGTTCTGATGTGGGGTTTTGATGCTGGAGCCCGGGGAGGTAAGCACACAGAGGAGCTTGGTCGTGAGGAGGCAGTGAAGGCCCCGGGAAGAGAGACGAGCAGCTCGCCTGATGGTCTACAGCTGGCCTTGCGGAGAGGGGCAAAGCCTAGAGAGCCTCATAGTCTACAGCTGGCCTTGCGGAGAGGGGCAAAGCCTAGAGAGCCTCATAGTCTACAGCTGACCTTGTGGAGATAGCAGTGGAGCTGAGCCCGGAGACAAGCAAGCCCCGGGAAGAGAGGAACCCAGGAAGCCTGAGCCCTCACAGACATCGGCAGACATCTTGTTCCAACACGTGGCAATAGACTTTGGTGAGGGAAGTAACTTACGCTTTATGGCCTGGTAACTGGACTTCTACCCCAAATAAATGCCCTTTATAAAAGCCAACAGATTTCTGGTATTTTGCATCAGCACCCCTTTGGCTGAGTCATACACCTTAGAAATCCCACTTTTAGGTATATCCCCCAAATAGTTTAAAGCAGGGACTTGAACATATATTTGCACACCAATGCTCTTAGTGGCACTATTCATGATTGCCAAAAGGTGGAAGCAATACAAGTATCTATCAACAGATGAAGGATAAACAAAATGTGGAATATACTATAGATTGAATATTATTTGGCTGTAAAAAGGAATGAGTTCTGATGCATGCTACATGAACATGTAGATGAACTTGAAGACACTGTGTTGAGTGAAATAAGCCAGACACAAAAGGACAAATACTGTATGATCTCACTTACATGAAATAAGCTTAATAAGCAAATTCACAAAGTCAGAAACCATGATGCAGGTTACCAGGGGCCAGTGTGGGGTAGGGAATGGGGAGTTAATGTTTAACTGGTATGGAGTTTCTGTTTGGGGTGATGGAAAAGTTTTGGCAGTGGGTGATGGGGATGGAGGCTGTTTCAGCTTGCTGAAAGCTGCCAAGAGGAATATATCAGAAATGTGCTGGTTTTTACAACGGGGATTTATTAGCTTAAAAGCTTACAGTTCTGAGGCCATGAAAATGTCCAAACCAAGGCATCTCTTGGCTGCCGTGACCCTGGACCCCTGTCACGTGGGAAGGCGCGTGGCGGCATCTGCCCGTCTCTGCCTCCTCCTCCGGGCTCTTTGCTTTCAGCTTCTGGCTGCTCCGACTGTGGCTTTCCCCCTCAGCCTCTGTGGTCCCCGCTGAGCTCCTGTGGGAATTCTTCCCTCTCAGTATTTATAAAGGACTCCAGTAAGAGAGTAAGACCCACCCTGGGTCACGCTTACTGAAGTCGCCTAGCCACAGGCCCTTAACTGAACTAACCTGATCAAAAGTCCCACCTACAGCAGGCGCGTGCCCACAGGAAGGGTCCACAAAAGCTTCAAACTACCACAGAGGCACAACTTTGTGAATGTAATTAACAAGTCTGAATCGCATATTTGAAAGTGAATAAAATGGGGAATTTTAGGTTTGATGTAACTTACCAGGAAAATGAAAAACATAGACCTGTACAACCGAACAGTGAACCCTGATGTAAACTACAGCTGCTGTTAATAGCATAATCATAAACACGTTGTTTCATCAATTTTAACAAAGGTACCACACTAATGCAGAATGTTGACAATAGGGAAAACTGTGTGTGTGAGAGGGGCGTACATGGGAACTCTGTACTTCCTCCATCATTTTTTTTTTTTTTTGCCAAATTCAGTTATTTCTCCATCATTTTTTATATAAACCTACATTTGCTGCAATAAAAAATCCTATCAGAAAAAAAGCAAAACATTTAGGGAAAGGCCTGTGGGCAGGCACCAGCTGTGGCACTAACTGAGTGATTTTGAGCAAGTCTCTAAATATCTGTGGGTCTCAATGCTTTCCATCTGCAAAATGGACATAATACTTAATGTTACCCGACGGCTATGAGGATGAATGGTAACCACACAAATAAAATGATTTCTAGCCAGTAAAATGCTAGAGAAAAGCAGGGCATTATAAAGGCTGGCCCATTAAAAATACAGACTCTAATGCAAGTAGTGCTTTCTTCTACTGGGCCCCGTGCAGGGTGCATGCCTTTAGGTCTGTAAGTTACTGTCTCCCTGGAAAATCAGGGGGAAAGAAAATGAAGAGGGAAAGGGCGGCCTGGGGCTACAGGTATATCAATATTTAAAGAACGTGGCAAGTATGAACTCTGTGTCTATGTGGTGGGATTCAAGAATACATACACTGCAGGGGGCACGAAGCTCTGAAAATAAAGTTTTCCCGTGCCTTTGGGAGTGTGGACCCTTTGTCCAGGATCTCAAGGTAAGGAATTCCATGGGAAGCATTTGTTTTATTAATTGTAGCCAGGGTTTAGCTGTGAGTAGGCCAGATCCTGTCATGTACGGTCACTGCTTCTTCAATCAAGGTCTGCGCAGACTTTAACCTGAGCACCAGCTAACAAGATTTGAGCCGTCATCCTTTAAAACACAACGCAGCTTGTGTGGCCACCAGGCATCCTGCTCCTGCTTAGCAGGCCTGAGCGTTCTCATTTGATAGGGTCCCATTCTCTCCAGGAACCCTGCAGAATAACACTAGGAGAAATGCCAAGGAATACGCCCCCCCCTTTTTTTTAACAGTTTATTGGAGTATATCATTCATATGTGAACGTACATAAACTATAAGTGTTCAGTAAACATCGTGAACTTACAAAACAAACATGCATAACGTCACACAGGCTCCCACACATCACCCCACCACAAACACCCTGCATTGTTGTGAAACATTCGTTAACAAATCATGAAAGAGCATCATCAAAGTATTACTACTAACTATAGTCCGTATCTTCCTCCTCTATACTTTTTTTTTAAGGATTTATTTATTTATTTATTTGCTTTTATCCATTTTTACCTACCCCCCCACCATTTTTTCTGTTTTTGTGTCCATTCACTGGGCATTTCTCTGTGTCCGTTTCCTGCCCTCTCTTCTCATCCTTCTCCTCCTGTCTTCACTGGGATTCAATCCTGGGAACTCCGATGTGGGAGAGAGGCGTCCTACCACCTGCACTACCTTAGTTCCTGGTCTCTCAGCGTGTCTCATCTTGGCTCTCCCTTGTGTCACTTTCCTGTATGTCATCACCTTGCTGCGTGGCTCGCGGGGCACCTGGCGGCACATCTGCGCACAGGGCCTGACGGTGCACCCACTCACAGGGCCGGGCGGCCCACGCACCTTCTATATTTTTCTTTTTTTTATTTTTACCAGGAGGTCCCAGGGATCGAACCCAGGTCCCTCCATATGGGAGACGGATGCCCAATCATTTGAGCCACATCCGCCCCCTGCTATATCTCCCAAGGTTGACCAAAGATACCCAAAGTTACAGTCCTGTCCCATACAGGATGGTCATATAATTAATCACACTTGGTTTATCACCAGCATTCTAAAAACCAGACCTAGGGAGAAAAACTAGGTCCGGGGACACATGCATGGTTTCTAATATAGTGAATGTTTAGCCTACCCTGATTATCACAAAATCAGGACAGCGAGAATATTCGCATATCCCTTTTAAAATAGTGTCTGTGGCACCAAAATGATTCTGGAGCTCTGAATCAGCCCCTTACCTCATGGCAAAATTTACAGGCTTGCAGAATTAGATGAAAATCAGATTGGAATGTACAGGCTTCTATTTTTCTGTAATGATATGTTGTGAAGAGAAATAGGCAATTTTCCTGGACATTCCTCTAAAACCAGTGCACTTGCAGGGGTTGTTTTCAGTGTACAAAACTATCTGAAACAGTCCAGCACCCACGTCCCCTCTGGGTGCCAGGACTTCAGGCCACATAGGACATTTGTCCAGGGACTGCAACAAAAATTGACACTCACTCTTTTCACTCTTTTCACTCTTTTCTCTCTTTGTGTCTTAGGCTCTTCTCAGACTAGCCGGAAAGTAGACTTTATACTTGATCATTGTTTTGGAAGTAATTTAATGATAGCATAAGAAAAATTCTCCAAAAAATAATTAGACTTTGGTTCCACCTATGAGTTGAAAGAATTTTGTAAGAAAAGAAAGAAATATGTCTGTTCAGCTTATGAACTATGAAAAATCCATATACTGTGACCTGAAAAGGAAAAATAAACAGCCCGTTAAATTCTGTGGCAAAAAGGAATGAAAATGTTCTTTAGAGAGAGAGAGAGAGAGAGAGAGAGAGAGAGAGAGAGAGAGAGAGAGAGAGAGAAACAG
>JAQZBX010053245.1:0-10492 GCA_029593785.1 Cabassous unicinctus | reverse complement strand
GAGCCATGCCTCTCCTTGATGATGTAGGAATATGTATTTGTTATTAGTCTGGATTAATTATGGATATACTCAGTTTATATTTGAATTCATTAGTGTGTGCTTGCAACCCAGTTATGTTTAGGGAAACCTTTGAGGGAAATTTTGGGGGCTGTGGAGAAAATTTCCTGATTGATTTAAAAGGTTGTTATTACTGCATCATGTATGTAAAAGAAGGATTTGGGCTTTGTGAGCTGTCTATTGCTGGAACAAATAGGTTCCTTTGAGAACTTAGCATGGTATTGGATGTGTCTCCCATGAAAATGTAGGAAACACGTTAAATTGGTTTATTCATTGACCCCTCTAAGTTGTTTCTTTTCATGTGGTTTGAATTAATCACCTAACTTTTTATCTAGGTAAATAGTTCTGCTATCATTAAATTTTTTCCATACCATTCCTGCTTATTTGGACTGCTGTATTTTTTTGTAATGAAATGTCTTTTATAGTGGTATTGCAGAGCTCTCAGTACTCTTTCCCCATTTTTGCCTAATAATAGATACTCTGTGCCCCAGAGCTGGGACATAACCCATATGGGTAAATAATACTACTTCATCTCTTGCCTTCCCATTACTTGTTCCGGTGAAGGGCATTAATCCACGATGAACATTATAGTGACTCTCCCAGAACTCTTGAAATATAACAGGAGAAAATAACGTTATGTTTAGTGAGAAGCAGATCGGATAGATCGTTTTCTGAGGCTGCATATGTCCAGGAGAGGGTTTGGCTCCCTGAAGATCACAATGTCCATGATCTTTCAGTAGTTCTCTTATATACAGCAAAGGAAAAAAAAAAAAAAAAAGTGTCCTTGGATCATTTGTTGAGCCCTAATTTTCTCATTTTCATTTTTTCATGATTTCAGACTTAGAGAAAAGTTGCAAGAATAATAAAAGTATTCCCAGCCAACCTTTAACCTGTTTCCCCAAGTGTTAACATTTTACTACATTTGCTCTTTCTTTCTCTATGTTAAATATATAGATGATAGATAAATTTAGATACATAGTTTCCTGAACTATCGAAAAGAGTAGTGGCAGATAGGGTAGCTCTTTACTCCTGAAAACATCATTTTGTGTAAGTAATTATATGACCTCAGAATATTTATCAAAATCAAGAAATTAACAGTGTTTAAATGTTAGGATTTAATCTGTGGAATTTATTCATATTTTACCAATTTTCCATGTAATGCCCATTATAGAAAAAAAAAAAAAAATCCAGTATCATGCATTACATTCTGTTGCCATTCTATTTAGTCTCCCTTAATCTTTCAAACAGTTTCTTACCATTTCTTTGTATTTCACACATTGAAATACACATGGCCTATTTGAAGAGTTTGTTACCTATTTTGTTTGGACTTTTCCTCTGTTTCCTTATGAGTAGGCTCAGTGATGTGCGTTTATTAGCAGTACCTTCTGAGGACATCAGACCAGTAGCTAGATACTGTCACTTAATCCCATTGCTAGTGATGTTAACTTAGTAAATAAGGTGGGGACTTCCGAGTTTTCTACCGCAAGGTCACCCTTTTATTATCCTTTGTATTGATAAATATCTTGTGATGAGTTACTTTTAGGCTTTAAACAATCTGCTAATTCTCAAACTTTCACCTTCTAGATCTACCATATATTTATGATCTTTGCCTAAGTCAGTTATTATGATGGTTACCTAATACTGATTTTTTTAAAAAGATTTACTTTGTTTCTCCCCACTCACTCGTTGTTAGCACTTGCTGTGTCTGTTCCTCTTCCTTGTTATATTAGGAGGCACTAGGAACCGAACTCAGGACCTCCGATGTGGGAGGGAGGTGCTTAATCACTTGAGCCACCTCCACTCCCTGCCTTGTTGTGTCTTATTATGTTTTCCTTGTGTCTCTTGTTGCATCAGCTCACCACACCTGCCTGTCATGCCAGCTTGCTGTCTTTAGGTGGCACCAGGAAACGAGCCAAGGAACCTCCCATGTGGTAGGCGGGAGCCCAGTTGCTTGAGCCACATCTGCTTCCCTAATACTGATTTTTTAAATCTCATATTAGTTTTTCATTTCTCATTTGGCATTGTATCATAAGAAAGAGTTTTTATTTATTTATTCATTCATTCAGTTAAATCAGTTTAGACTCCTGAATGCTGTCTTTATCCAGAGGCCTATAAGTACTTATCACTATTTCTGTTGCTCAAACTGAGATTTCTCCAATGGGAACCCCTTCATTTGTCCTTTTCTTGTGTGTTTCTGATCTCTCTTTGTTTTCACCAAAACATTTGATTTTATTTGTTATGATCATGATCAAGTCTTTTTAACACTTTCCATCATAGAGCATGTCCTTAATTTTTTTCCCCCAAATTTTGTTGTTTTTCTTTTTCTTTTTTCCTTAGAGATAATATTTGGTTACTTAATCTCCCCTTCAATAAATCTCTTGAGATTGTGATTGGATTTGCCTGGAATTTACTCTCAAGCGGGTACTCACAAGGTGAAATCAATTTATCCAGAGGGCCTGGGGTCATTCCTTAGTATCCAGGAGACACAGTGAAGTGACAGGAACACAGACTTCACCTGCTCTCCCACTTTGCATGGGACATATCCGGAGGACTCTGCAGCACCACTTAATCCACTGGAAAATGTTATCTTCATCCTAGTCATTTATTTTCCTTTTTTTCCCCTACCTGGTAGATCTTTCTTCCTGTCTGATGATCTTTTATGGGTTTCTTCACTTTTGTTGTAACAAATGGTAGCCTCATTTGGAGACCCAAGAAGAGTTAGATTTTCTGCTTATCTGCATATTAAGGGTTTTCGTGCTGCTAGAGGCAGAAAAGAAGCCTGTTTACAGAGGGTTTTCATACTGCTACATGTAGTGACACACTTGATGAGGAGCCTTACACTCTGCCCTGACCCGGATCCCTGTGTTTTCTGATGGCCTGGTTTTGTGACTGAATGACCTTGGACCTCCTGCTTGCCTATCCCTGCAAATAACTAAACTTTCTACTGAACAAACGTCACTGGCTTCTTAGTAAACTATGTGATTAACTCTGCCATCAACCATCTCTGATCTGATAAGCAGAATGACAGGCAGCCAGGCAGTGTAGTCACCCAGATGGAAAAAAGCCAAGGACTATTTCAGGCTAAGTGACTGGTTGATTGTTTCTCATGCTTAGACCCTCTGCATTGTAGAGCCCTGTCCGCTCGTATTGAGCATATTTCCAGACATCAGTATCTAAGAGTAGAAAATAGATACACTGAGCCCCACCTCCAGGTCATTCCTAAACTGAGACCCACAAATGAGCTGCAAGGAGTCTTTTCATTTGTTGCTTGAGATGGATGCAAATTCTGGCTCTATGTAGGTATGTACATGTTTGTGGATGATGGTTCATTGCTTCTATCAGATTTTCAAAAGGGTTTACAAACATAAAGATTCAAAATTGTCACACTTTCTATAGCTGCATATTAGATAAAAACATCACCCATTTCTTACCTTGATTTCATAGGTCAGAAGTCCAGGTGGGATTGGCTGAGCTTTCTGCTCAGTGTCTTCCACTCAAGGGAGCCTACTTCTGAGTTCACTCATGTTCAAGAACCCAGTTCTCTGCAGCTGTAGGTCTGAAATGCAATTACCTTCCTGACTGTCAGCCAGGGGCTGTCCTCAGCTTCTTGAGGCCACCCACATTCATTATATGGAGCTCCCATCTTCAATGCAGCTATGGCTCGCCAATTTCTTATGTTTCCAAGTGTCTCTGGCTTACCCTTCTGCTATCAGGCAAAGAAATGCACTCTACTTTTAAGGGCTCATGTGAGTAGATCAAGCCTGCATGGAAAATCTTACTGTGTCATATAACTTAATCATGGGACTGACAGCCCATCGCATTTACATGTGGGACATGTTTTGAGCCATTTTCGATTTCTATCTACTACAATGTCTGCCCTGAAGACCATTTCACAGCTGCTCCAGTTTACCCTAATGCCATCTTAGAGGAGTGGATTCTGGGGAGAAAGGGTAGATCTTTGGGTTGACTGTAGACCCCCATTTGGACTTCTGTATTCATTTGAGGACTATAATCTCCATGACTACCCCTCAGTGCCTATGAGGAGTAGGGCTAGTTCTAGATCTTCCAGTGACAGTCCTGGGGACATCTGCTGACCCAATTCTTGCTGAAGGCTTCCTTTCCCATCAACTGACAGATTGACTTCAGCTGGCTTCACGGCAGAGCCCATTATTCATTGTCCAACATGCTTGTACCTAAGGAAATCCCCTCCTTTTTGTATGATCAGTGAGGAGGATATTTAGGCACATTTGGCTCTATTATGTTAGTTCTGAACACAGTATAATTGACGTAAATGTGATCCACTGATAAATGCTAAAATTAGGGGGTCACACTTAAAGGAGAAACAGGATGTCTCAAAGTATGTCTCAGCAAATAGTTATTAGTTACTGTGGTGCTTTTAACATATGTCCACAAGTTCATTAACATTTCTTCCTCTGGGAGGTGGGTCATAACACCCCACTAATCACCACTGAGTGTGTGGACTTGCTTCTAACAAAGGGAAAAACAGTAACTTTACTGTGTACCTAGCAGACACCACTTTAACCAAGCAACCAAGGTTGCCATCACCAGAAATAATCTATGTTGACATCATGTACTCCCAATATAATGCTATAAGGAGGACACATCACCTCTGATATTCTTCCCCCAAACCTACAGCCATAGTAAAATTATAAGAAAAAATCAGAGAAACCCAAATTGAGAGAGACACTCCAAATATCTGACTAGTACTCTCCAAAGGGTGTCAATCAAATTCATGAGTGATAAGGAAAGACCATAAAACAGTCACAGATTGGAGGAAGCTAAGGAGACATGACTACTAAATGTGATTAGTGCTGGGTTGGGTACTGGAAAAGTTAAGGGACATAGTTGGGAAATTCAAATGAAGTCTCCAGTTGTGATAATAATATACAATTGATGTTAATTTCTTAGTTTTATATATGTACCATGGTTATGTAAGTTAATACTAGAAGATGATTGAAGACTCTACAGGAATACTTTATTGTACAACCCTTGCAACTTTATGTAAATCTAAAATTACTTCAAAATGAAAGTGTTTTTTAAGAAATGTAAATGAAAATAAATGTTATAAATTTTTAAAAATGTTACAAAATAAATAAAAGTTTGTTTATTGTAATATGAGCTTTGTGGATATGTCCTTGCTTTGTTTCAGTAGTTCTTATTAAATGTTCTTCCAACTGCTTTAAGTGCCATCTCTGGCCACACTACCTTCTTACTTTTTCTTCTGCCTGGACTTGAACTTCTATTGCACTGGGATATTTATTTATTTATTTATTTATATATATATATATGGTACCAGGGCCGGAGATTGAACACTGGACCTCATAAGTGGGAAGCCGGCTCCCCACCACTGAGACACATTGGCTCCCCTGACTTGTTTTTTTCATTTGTTTGCTTGTTTTTTGTTTTTAGGAGGCACCGGGAACTGAACCCAGTGCCTCCCATGTGGGAAGCAGGTACTTGAGCCACATCCACTCCCAAAATATTTTTTTTTTGGAGGTACTGGGGATTGAACCCAGGACCTCGTACATGGGAAGCAGGAGCTCAACCACTGAGCTACATCCACTCCCCTATTTTTAATATTTTGGCAGTTGCTCATGTAATGTAGTGGTATTGCTATGCATTTTCATTTTTTTATCCTTACTGTAAAGTTTTTATTCAGACAAAAGTTGGAATCATTACTTCACATTAAGAAACAAAATATAAAAATGTAAAAGAGAAAAAACATTCAGAAAACTTCGAAAATTCTGATTTTGTTAAAGAAATTTTAGCCCTTATCTAGAAACCAGATATTTATTAAAGTGTTTTCAGAGTAGAGTTGTTGTTTTTTTTGTTTGTTTGTTTGTTTGCTTTTGAGGTACCAGGACCAGAGATTAAACCCGGGACCTCGTATGTGGGAAGACGGCCACTCAACCACTGAGCCACATCAACTCCCGTGAGTTGTTTTTTTTATTTGTTTTTTTTTCCCATTTATTTGCTTGTATGTTTTTTGTTATATTTTTGTTGTTGTTGTTTTTAGGAGGCACTGGGAACTGAACCTGGGACCTCCTACATGGGAAGCAGATGATCAACTGCTTGAGCCATATCCGCTCCCCAGAGTAGAGTTTTATAACTTGATTCACCTAAGTAGCAATAACTAACTGGGAACATTAATCCTCTTTTCTTCCTAAAAGAAACTTATTTTCTATCTTTTTATCATTGGCGTATAAAAATAATCAGTGTTATAAAATATCGACCAAGAAAAGTGTGTGAGGGCATGTATAAAATTTGGTAGTCAAAATGTCTACACATAAATTTTAAGCAAGTTCATCCCTAGGAGATGCATAATTCACATGATAATCATTTTCTTATTGTGGATTAACATACACTTTCCAGTATTACTTATGTAAATTTGAACACCTTCCTTGTTTTTCCTATTTTTTTCAGAGATGAACTCTGAGAGTCACAGATGTTACTCTTTTCTATTAATTCTGGACTTCATTTTCTAGTATCTGTTACATTTCATAGTTTTCTTGATGAGCTATTTACACATATCTGTAATTGTCTTTTGCAGCTCTTGAGTTTTAAAAAATAAACCCTAGTGGAGGACAGTCCATATTTTTCTCTTTATAAGTTTCATATTACAAAATTTTCAAATACATAGACGATTAGAAATAGAGAACCATACCCATTTTCTAGATGTAGGAATTCTTAACATTTTGCCATATTTGTATTTTCCAATTGTTTTTGCTGAAATACTTAGGGAAATTACAGGTAAATAACAAAATCCTGAATACTTTAATATGCTTCTCTAGAAGAATAAGTAAAATTACCTATATGACCACCGTTAACAAAAGCAATAATTTTCTTTTTTGTTTCTTATATCAATACATATACAAGTTTCCAAAATTGTTCCCACACCTTCCTGCTTCCACCCTTTTCTGATTCATGGTTACATAGTTTATGCTGTGCAGGTGAGACACTGGATACCAGGGCCCCTCATCTATGCTGATGGACAGGTAAGTACAGAAACCTCCCAAGCGGGGCCTCTAGTGCCCAAGTACTTCCCCAGCTCAGATCATGGCCTGGGAAAGACTGGTGGGACTGAGGTCTCAGACTATAGTCCTCAATGAGGATCCAGGTATACAGGATCTTGTGCCTGGCCCAACCTGCAACCCAACTGGAGAACAGCCCATGGCAGCAGTGGTGAAGAATCATGTTTATAATGTTGACCATGAACCTGATAGAAATTGCTGGCAGTGGGTCTGTGGGAGAGATTGCTCTGAAGCAAAGCAGGTCCTGATAAATTCCAGTGCTTTCAGATGACATGCAGGCTTCTCATCTGAAAAGGAGAGTATCAGTAAAAACTGCTTCATGGCATTCTAAGAGGTAAGTCATCATCTGTAAAGCATTTAGCCAAATGCCAGTTAATATATAACATGTAAATGTTGGCTTCTATCATATTTGGAAGGCACTTCATTCTTTTCATTTAGTATTTAATTTAATCAGAACTGCCCTATTTACAAGTATAACCATATGTTCAAAGAAGGAAACAGTTTCAAAGGGGGAAATGATATAACCAAGGTTACAAGGGGTGAGGGAGCTAGGATGCAAATATAGTTATGCTCCCCAAATTCAGGCTATTCCTAAAAGCCTACCTACCTAAAAGCTGGCATTGAAGCCTTCACACCACTTGGCAGAGTGACCCATAATTCTAGCCTTAGACAACATGAGAGGACTCCCACTGGAGAGAAACCCTATGCATGCCATCTATGTGGGAAAGTCTTCCTTTGATGTTTTGCCCCGAGAGAACATGAGAACACTTACACTGGAGAGAAATCCAATGAAAGCCATATATGTAAGAAAGCCTTCTCTCACCATTCTAGCTTTACACAACATGAGCAAATTGACACTCTAGAGAAATCCTATGAATGTCATCTTTGTGGGAAAGTCTTCATTCATTCTGGCTATCAACAACATGAGAAAACTCACACTGGAGAGATACCATAAAATATCCTCTATGTGGGGAAATAGTTTATGTTTGTAATCTTAGAAAAGATAAGAGAATTAGAACTGGAGAGAAACCCTGTGAATGCCATATATGTGAAAGAATTCAGTCAATATTCTAACATAATTCATACTATAAATGATTTGAATATGGAGGAGGTGTCAGCCTTTGAGTTAACCTTTAAACATACTAGAGAACTCACAGTGAAGAAACACTGTTAGTAATAAACCTGGAAAAGACTTTAATCATCCTATTTCATCAATCTAAGCCAGTCATACTGGAGAGAATCAATATAAATGTCATCTACGTAACAAAGCTTTTAGTAGATAGTTTTGAATGATATACAAAATGAGATAAGTCATAATATAATTGTAATGAAGGTGGAAGAATCTTTATCCAATGCCTCAACTGACAGAGTGACAAGTCTTTAGCAGAGGATGGAGCCCCTTGAAGGAGTGTCAGATAATTCATGCTAGAGTTGCTACTAATGACAACTCATGCAAAATCATTAATTCATACAGCATCACTTGTAGGGAAAGTGAGGATTCACACTAAAACTCTTATCAGTGTCATGTATGAAGGTATGTCTTCAGTGAGCAATCCTTAGCATTAAATTTTCTTATATTGAGGAAACAATCCTAAAGTCAATTTAGTAGAAACTTCAGCTGGATTTCACATCAGAAATCAGAAATTTCATAGTGGCAGATGAAATACTTTATATGATCACTTTAGCCCATAAAAGAGTCAAGAATTTTGAACAAGACTGACTACTGAAATTATGTAGGATAACAACATAGAATTGTGAAGTGACCCTGGTATACTGAATGATGATTTTTAAGAAGTAATAAAAAGTGAGATTAATTTTTAAAATCTGTACTTGCATAAATGTAAGCAACAAAGATTACTGCCTGAAAATCTAATAGGTTCATCACAAAAAAACACAACCAAGTCAGAACAAAACGATTAAGAAATATTCTATCACTAAGCATCTCAACTTTTATTCTGAATTTTCTATTAATTTTTTTAACTCCAGAGGTAAATAATATTAATAGAATATTAGTATTAATTCTTTAATGTTTTTTAGTTAATCAGATGGGACATAAATTGTTAATAGTCAATAGGAAAATAATTCACATTCACCCGGTGAAAAGCTGTGGAATTAAGCCCAAGTGATCCTATCAGAGGTGCACAAGTTCAGGTGAGCAAAGCTGATGAATTAAGATTTTGAGGCAAGCAGAAAAGGGGATAGTCTGTTCTCTCATAGGTCCATTCCTCTTTTTGTACCACAGCCTATCCTTCACAGTTCTTTACACTCTTCTAAGAGCAGCAGAAAATCAACATAAGTGAATTTTTTTTTTTTTTCATAAGTGAATTATTTTTTAACACCTTTTTTTCTTATCATGGATTAAGGTCCATGCATTAAAATAGAAAAGTAGAACAAGACATGATCAGAATCATTTAGGGAAGATATAGAAAATCAGATGAATAGCAGGGCAAAGTTTGCATGTAGAAAGATGCAGGTCTTCTAATGTTGCAGATTTTCCAAAGTGGAGCTGCACATTTATTTCTATCCTTTCCAATAGCCATGGAAGAAAGTCAGAGAGATAATATTTGTTTTTAAGACTTGCATTGATGAGAAGAATAAACCTAACTGATTCTTCATAGAAACTAAAGACACTGAAGTCTGGAAAGATGTCTTTTGGATTGTCATGTAGGTGACAGTGCAAATCTTTCTAGATACAACCCTAAAGTTGAAAAGACTGTCCTTGGTCTACTGAATAGCAGTGGAGGCTCTGTTGTCACTCACCTGACCATATACATGTGAGTGTATATTTAAGTTTTATATTTCATTCCTTTGGTCCAGGTATTTATCTTTTTGCTAGTACTTCACTATTATAACTATTATTGCTCCATAGTAAGTATTGAAATCTGGTAGTGTAAGGCCTCCCAATAGTATTTTTTCAAGAATTTATTGGTTATTTTAGGTCTTTTGCATTTTCATAGAAATGTCAATTTTCATAGAATATCCTCCTAGGTATTTTTTCAGTTTAGAGGTGAATGAAGTTTTTGACATCTTTCATTAAATTTCTTCCTAGATATTTCATCTATTTCAACACTTTTATAAATGATATTATTTTTAAAATTTTATTTTTCAGTTTTTTACTAGTTTATTAAAATACAATGGATTTTTAAAATGTTCATTTTTGTATCAGTTGCCCAAAAGAGGTGCTGATGCAAAGTACCAGAAATCTGTTGGCTTTTATAAAGGGTATTTATTTGGAGTAAAAACTTACAGTTACAAGGCCCTAAAGAGTCCAACTCATTGTTACTTCCTCACCCAAAGTCTGTTGCCACGTGTTGAAGCAAGATAGTAAGTGATGTCTGCGAGGGTTCAGCTTTCCTCTTCTCTCTTAAGGCTCTGTGGGCCCA
>JAQZBX010053244.1:0-18918 GCA_029593785.1 Cabassous unicinctus | reverse complement strand
CGCACCCGTGCAGGGGGCCTGACAGCACACCTGTGGACAGGACCTGACGGCTAACCTGCTCGCGGGGTCCCGGCAGCACACCCATGTGTGGGGCCTGGCAGGGCCCACGCACCTTCTATATTTTTCTTTTTTTAATTTTTTCCGGGAGGTCCTGGGGATCGAACCCAGGTCCCTCCATATGGGAGATGGATGCCCAACCACCCGAGCCACATCTGTCCCCCTGCTATATCTCTTAAAGTTGACCAAAGATACCCAAAGTTACAGTCTTTTCCCATACAGGATGGTCATATAATAAATCAGGCTTAGTTTATCACCAGCATTCTAAAAACGAGACCTAGGGAGAAAAACTAGGTCTGGAGACACATGCATGGTTTCTAACATAGTGAATGCTTAGCCTACCCTGATTAACACAAAATCAGGTCAGCAAGAATATTCACATTGTTAGGAGGTTTTTGATTACTGATTCAATTTCTTTATTTGTAAAAAGTCTATTGGGATTTTCTATTTCTTCTTGAGTCCATTTTGGTATTTTGTATGTTTCTAGGAATTTGCCCATTTCATCTAGGTTATCTAATTTGTTGGTGTGCAATAGTTCAAAATACTCTTCATAATTCTTTTATTTCTGTAAGTTTAGTAGTAAGCTCTCTACTTTCCTTTCTGATTTTAGTTATTTGAATCTTCTTTCTCTTTTTCTTTTTTTTTTCAATTTAGCTAAAGGTTTGTCAATTTTATTGATCTTTCCAAAGCATCAATTTTTGGTTTCATAATTCTATTATTTTTCTATCCTCTAGTTCACTTATCTACACTCTAATCTTTATTATTTCCTTCCTTCTACTGGCTGTGGGTTTAGTTTGCTCTTCTTAAGGTTAATGTTAGGTTATTGCTTTGAGATCTACTTTTAATGTATGCATTTATACCTATGGATTTTCCACTGAGCACAGCTTTCACTGCATCCCATAAGGTTAGGATGTTGTGTTTTCATTTTCATTCATCTCAAATTATTTCCTAATTTCCCTTGTGATGATTTATTTGATTCATTTGTTGTTTATGATTGCATTGCTTAGTTTCCACATATATGTAGATTTTTTATTTTTCCAGCTGCAAAAAACAATCATATAATGGGCTGGCTTAAACAATAGGAATTTTTTGGCTCACAGCTTTGAAGCTGGGGGAAGTCCAAAAATCAAGGCATCATAAAGGTGATCCTTTTCCCCCAAAGACTAGTATTCTGGGATTGACTGCTGGCACTCCTGGGTCCTTGGCTTTTCTGTTATATGGCAATGCAGATGGCAGAGTCTTCTTTCTCTTCCAGGTTCCATTGACTTGTAGCTTCTAGCTTCTCCCCATGACTTCTCCTTCTGTGTCCAGTTTCCTTTACTTATAAGGACTTCAGCCATATTGCATTAAGGTCTACCCTCATTCGGGTTTAGGCATGCATTAACTAATGACATCTTCAAAGTCCTATTTACAAATGGCTTCACACTCACAAGACCAGGGCTTGCAACCTGAACATGCCTTTTGTGGAGGACATGATTCAATCCCTAATGGTAGATTTTCCAGTTTTCCTTCTGCTACTGATTTCCAGTTTCATCCATTGTGGTCAGAGAAGATACTTGTATGACTTCAATATTTTTATATTTACTTAGACTTGTTTGGTAGCTTAACAAATGGTCCATCCTAGAGAATGTTCAATGTGCGCTTTTTTGTTGCTGGGTGGTGTTCCACGTCTGTTAGGTCTAGTTGGTTAAAGTGCTGTTTAAGTTCTCTATTTCCTTATTGATCTTCTCTCTAGTTGTTTTATCCATTATTGAAAGTGGGGTATTGAAATCTCCAATTATTATTGTCTATTTCTCCCTTCATTCTGTTAATGCTTGCTTCATATTTGGGGGACTCTGTTGTTTGATATGCATATATTTATAATTTGTTATAGCTACTTGATGAATATATAATATCAGTATATAAAAATAAATATATAAAACCTTTTTGTCTTTTGTAACAATTTATGACATAAAGTCTATTTTGTCTGATGTTAGTATAGCTACCACAGCTCTCTTTTTTTTTTTAAGATTTATTTATTTTTATTTTATTTATCCCCCCCTTGCTGCTTGTGCTGCTGTGTCCATTCGCTGCGTGTCTTCTCTGTGTCTGCTTATCTCCCCCTTGCTGTGAGGTCTTGCCCCATCAGCCCACGGCGCCGCGCAAGCCGGCCTGCCCTCACAAGGAGGCGCCGGGAAGCGAACCCGGGGCCTCTCATATGGTAAACGGGGGCTCTATCCATTGCACCACACCCGCTTCCTGCCGTGAGGTTGCTGTATCAGCCCACCGCACCGCTCAGGCCGGCGTGCCCTCACAAGGAGGCCTCGGGACGCGAACCCGGGCCTCCCATATGGTAAACGGTGGTTCTATCCACTGAGCCACACCCGCTTCCCCCACAGCTCTCTTCTGATTACTATTTGTACGGAATATTTCTTCATCCTTTTACTTTCAATCTATTTGTGTCTTTGAATCTAAAATCTTGTAGATAGTATATTGTTGAATAGCATTTTTAAAAAATCGCTTCTGCCAGTATCTCTTAACTGGTGAGTTTACTCCATTTATATTTAAAGTGATTTCTGATAGGCAAGGAGTTTAAATGTACTTTTCCCAAATATGCACCACAAAAGTTGTCCTTTTGTTCATCAACAATTTACTGAGAAAACTGGTTGATTTCAATGTTCTGTTTTCTTGGGTGAGAAACTCCCGTAGAAACAGAAAGAGGAAAACATATAGCAAGTACTCAATAATAATTCCTTGGGAATGGGTGTGAGTAACATGATTAAGGATAAGACATACTAACCTGAGTGAATCACTGAAATATATCCCATTCCCAAGATTTCCAATGTCTGTTCTATTCACACCATGATCTTCAACAACTTTGGGTAAAAGCAACCCTCTGAAAAGAAAAAGGCATTATAATGATGAATTAGAAAAAAACATTATTGTATTACAGCTTCTTAATTCTAGCAGAGACAGATGCTATTTAAAAACATGAAATGAAAAATAAAAATACATTTCAAAGTAATCCCACAGAGAGAGTACTATTAAAATGTAGGACGTTATGGCTGGGTTTCTCATCATGAACTTGACCAGCTGTGGGTTGCTGGCCATTTTTTCCTGCTCTAGGCTCTGCCTACTTCAGGCCAAGGCCCCCCAGTGCTCAGCAGGACACTGCGTTAAGCCTAATGCTGACAGCAATTATCCCTTGCTCAAGGACTTATGTAGATCCTTACTGGACGTCTAGCATTCAAAGAACTCTCTGCAATTAAACTGTAACCATGGTTATCTTTGGAAAGGTGGATGAAGGGAGACTTCTGCTTTATAATATATAAACATCAATTGCTTGAATTTTGTATCATGAGATTAAATTAATTTTGTAAAATGGCTTTTGAGTTTTGGTCCTACTTAGGTCATTCCTACTCAAAAATTATTTTAAAAATATTATCCCATTTTTCATTTAGTACTTTTATGGTTTCATTTTAAATATTTAAACCTTTTCTCCAGTTTATTTAAGTGTGAGGAACAAGGTAAGAGTCCAACTTTATATTTTTTCCCAGGTGGTTACCCATTCATCTCAATACGTAGTATTGAAAAAATGACCTTTCTTCCACAAAGATTAAAGCTATTCTATCATATTCTAAATCCTCTATGTTTTTGCATTTATTTCTTTATTCTGTTGATTCATCTATTTAGATGTCACTTTTTAAAGTAATACAGCTTTTGAATATGTTTTAATGTCTGGTAAATTCCCCATCATTACTCTTCTTTTTCAGAATTAGTTAGGTATTTTCAAAAAATTTTTAAATATGTACAGTAGAATTAGTTTTTTATTTCTCTCAAATAATCTTATTGGTACTTTTATTGTGATTGCACTAAATTTATAGATTAATTTAAGGAAAACTGGCATCCTTCTGATTAATGCAGTTTAACTTTTTTTTTCAGATGGGTCTTGCATGTATCTTTTAAAATTTCTTAGATATTTAATTAAGGATCCTAATTTAATCATATTTTCCCCTCTCCCTGTGACTTCAGTTTCAGCCAAAACATTAAGTGGTTATTGAAAGAAAAAAGAAAATTAGACTTATGTTTTGAATAGATAACTCACATTAAATGGGCACTCTAATTTCTAGACTTTTTAAGTATTGGGCTATCCTTAGATTAGATACACATGTAAGAGTCATGAAATATAGCATTACCTTTCTTCATATGACACTATCTTCAAGAAGCAATTCATACCCATGTACTACAATTTAAAAATATATATCATAATAAATAAATAATTTAAATTATATACTTGATAATTTAGAAGGGAAAAATTTCCTCCGGAATGCAATAAGCTAGCTCCTTTTAACTGAAAAGATCCAGGTAGTATAGAAGAAAAAAGTAAAACACTTCACATTTGTGAATCTAAAGTTTTGGAAAATAAAGATGGCATGCTCTTACCGGGAAAGGATTCCTACAATGTTTCGTACAGAAGATCCGTGCAATAGGGACTTCACGTTGCCAAGTTTGCTCAGAAACTCTGTGGTTTCATTCACTTTGCCAACTCTAAATATTTGCAAGATGTCCACTGGACTTTTACTGTAAAGCATGAGAAAAGATTATGAGGGTACCACTAAGAGAGAGGGTTGTGGGGTAAGGAAGGGTTACAAGAGCCAATCATGGGGAAGTGAATGTGGCTCAAGAGATTGGGCTCCTGTCTACCATATAGGAGGTCCAAGGTTCAATTCCCGGGGCCTCCTGGTGAAGGCAAGCTGGCCCGCGCAGAGACCTGGCCCAAGTGGAGAGCCGGCCCACGTGGAGTGCTGGCCTGCCTGGCGTGCTGGCCCACACAGGAGTGCTGGCCCATGCAGGAATGCTGGCACAGCAAGATGACGCAAGAAAAAGAGACACAGAGGGGAGACAATAAGAGATGCAGCAGACCAGGGAGCTGAGGTGGTGCAAGAGATTGAGTGCCTCTCTCCCACTCTGGAAGGTCTCAGGATCGGTTCCTGGTGCTGCCTAAAAAGAAGACAAGCAGACATAGAAGAACACACAGCGAATGGACACAGAAAGCAGACAACGAGTGCAAAACAATGAGTGGGGGGGGAGGGATAAAAATAAAGAGCCAATCATGCATGTCGCAATTCCATGTTAAGTCATATCACGTGGGCAGCTTGAAATCAGCTATGGTGGGAGCATTTACACCACAGAAATCAGCAAATGTTACAAATCAGGGCTTTTATTTCAGAGAGCTGGTTTACCAGCACACCACTGAGTGAGGGGAGGAATCAAAAGTTCAATCTGGGATATGTTCTACACCAAAATAGTAACAGTAGTTTGGTTATCTCTGAGTAGTGAGATTTTGAGTGATTTTTAATTTTCATTTTCATATTTTTATGCATTTCCTAAACTTTCAGCAAAGAACATGAACAATTAATGTGAGAAAAGTCATTATTAGTGAAATGAAATGGAGAAAATCTAACTTTTCATAGCACAGAATCTTTCCCCAGGGAAAACCCCACTTTTTTTTTTGTTATGACTACTTTAGTATCTGGTTGCTGGGTATAAGATCTCCAAGGGCTTGCTTAAGTTACATTAGATAGTTGCTGAACTATAGCTCCCCTCCTCAGGGCTTGAAGATATAGCTTTTTGTTCCTTCCAACTCCCTGGAGAAACCCAGTTACTGTCCTTCTGATTTCTACCTTCACTGTCACTAGTCCTTTAATTAGTGTTAGATCCCAGTAGAAACCTGGGGGAACAGTAAAAAGAAATAAAAAGATTTTGATACTATATAAAAGCTAAATCTGGAAAAGGCCTGTGAGAACGGTTTTGAGGATGACTGACCAACAAAGGCAGGGCATAATTTTAGATAGGTCTGAATCTGTTCACCAAGGAGGAGTGGCTAAGTGTGTTTCCAGTGGGATGCTGGAAGACCAGCTCTCAAAACAATGACAACAAAACCCACACACAATCCTGATTTGTAGCATTGGCTGATTTCCATAGTGCAAATGCTCCCTCCGTAGTGGATTTCAAATGTTTCACAGGCAGTTTTCTTAATTCCTAACAATTTGACAATTGTTTCCTGTGAGCTGGTATGAGTTGGCTCCAGTAAACCACTTGCTTCTAAAGAGTATAAGAGGCTGGTGAAAGTTAAACCTGACCTACTATAAAGAGAACTGAGATGCCAGAACTGCCCAGAAGAAAGACACTTGGGAGTGGAATGAATGATTAAATCAATGAAACTCAGCTTCGTCCTCTAGAATAATCAATAGGCTTAGTTTCTGTATCATGAAGCTGAGTCCAGACTCTGGGCCAAGGTGACTCTGCAGAGAGGTACTGACATCCAAGGAGGCTTCATCTGAGCAGCTGACCTATTTATGTCTGTTGCTATCACGTCTGCCACGTGTTATAGAACGCAACTGAGCATAAGAACATGGATACACACAGTCCATGGGGAAACAGATGGAGCTGACATTTAGAGATGCCATATTTTCATGGTATGTTTTCCAAGTTTCCAACTTCATCTTTTCATATTTTCTTTTAGAAGCCACCACATACATATTCTTGCTATTTTAATCTTAATTTAAGTGGATTTTCCTATGTAATACTCTTCAGTACACAAGCTCAACCGCCCTTTCTTTTTAAATTTTAAATTTAATTTTCAGCAAGCTAGAGTAACCTTGAAGGCAGAGCACAGAATACTGCCGCAGGCCTTATTATAGACACAGAAGAAAGTAATCTGTCATCACAACACAGTTATCTTGCTAGTGAGGATTAATTTATCTAGATATTGTGGTGAAATAGCATTACCTAAAAATAGATCTGAAGATATTTTCTTCATGCTTACCTGTGATTATTCTGCAATACCTGTTCTCTAACACTGTAAAATTCTTCAGTGTTCTGATCAACATGCTCAATTTTACACCTCAAAGCTCGGTATTTGGCAAGAGATGGTGGATTAGGTTTGGACAAATTAGTTTCACAGACATTAACCATGTCTCTTATTAGCTGTTGATGGAAATGATAAAAAAAAAAAAGTTACAATAACCACATATCAAAATTAATATTACATTAACACTTTCTCAAAAGTTTGGAAAAATAAGTTTTCCCCCCCAAAGCTTTGGATCAATATCTTCCTTGTATAGTTAGTGGCACAGTAAAATTAATACAGTTGCCTCAGGGATAAAACAATATATAATAATAATAATAATATACATTAAAATAGCACATTAGTGCTACTAAAGTGCTTTCAAATACATTTGTTTCATTTCATCCTCACTATGACACTGTGAGGTAGACCTTATTACCCTTATTTTACAAAGGAGGAACTAGACCCTTTGAGAAGTTAAATCAGTTGCTCAAGTTAGGAAGGGAAGGAGACACTTGTGTCCATGTAAATGGAGGAATTCCTAGGGCCACACACACCTGCCCAAGAGCAGATACACAGGCAGAAAGGAATAGGGAGGATTTAGGTTTTGGCCTGGAGCTATTCTCCAAACTCTTTGTACGGATAAGCCCTGAAGGAAAACACTTGCACAGGTCAATCTTCAAAGACAAGAAAAGGTGTTAACTTTTTTTCCTTTTTCTCCTTCCTCCTTCTCCATTCTTCTCCTCCTCTTCCTTCTCCCCCTCCCCTTCCCTTCCTCCTCCTCCTCTTCTTCTTCTTGTTAGCTCTTGGCATTCAAGGAAAGCTCTGTCATACCACTAGCTGGTTTCAAGCTTAAGGAACAGATGCTTCAGAGTCTAAACTCCAGCAATAACACACTAAAATATCAAATGTCCATGTTTCAGCAAAAAAAAAAAAAAAAAAAAAAAAAAACCATGAAGAAACAAGAGTGATGGCTTAGGCAAAGGAGAAGAGTAAAGCATTAGAAAGAATCAATGAGCAGGACCAGATTTTCAACATACCAGACTAAGGCTTTTAAAAAATGGTACTAAATATGGTCAAAGAGCTAAAGGAAAACATGGACAAATAACTAAAGGAAATCAGGAAAATGATAGATGAGCACAAAGAGACTATCAATACAGAGATGGAAATTATGAAACTGAACCAAACAGAGCTGAAGACCAGAGTAGCTGAAATTTAAAATTCCCTAGAATGGTTCAACAGGAGATTGGAGCTAGCAGAACAATCAGTGAACTTGAAGATAAATAAGACAATTTAAACTATTCAGTCTGAGGAGCAGAAAGAGGAAAGAATGAAGATAAATGAACAGAGACTAAGGATACTGTGGGACCCCATCAAACATACCAATATACCCATTGTGGAAGTCCTAGAAGGAGAAGAAAGAAAGAAAGAAAGGGGCAGAGAGACTATTCAAAGAAACAATGGCTGAAAACTTCCCATTTAATGAAAGACATGAATAACATCCAAGATCCTGAAAGAATTCCAAACAGAACAAACCCAAATTGACGCATGCCACGGCATATTAGAACCAAACTGTTGAATGCCAAAGATAAAGAGAATTCTGAAAGCCACAAGAGAGGAGCCCCGTGTTATATACAAGGGAGTTTCAATAAGATTAAGTTTCAATT
Organism: Cabassous unicinctus; assembly: GCA_029593785.1. Lineage (NCBI taxonomy): Eukaryota > Metazoa > Chordata > Mammalia > Cingulata > Chlamyphoridae > Cabassous > Cabassous unicinctus. The sequence goes on along the minus strand of JAQZBX010053244.1, from coordinate 10,365 downwards.
TCTCATTGGAAACCATAGAGGAAAAAAGGCAGTGGGAAGACATATGTGAAGTGCTGAAAGCAAAAAACTGCAAAACAAGAATTCTATAGCCATCAGAACTGTCCTTCAAAACTGAAGGAGAGATTAAGACATTCCCAGATAAGCAAATGCTGAGGGAATTCTTCACCACTAGACCAGCTTTACAGAGATCCTCTAAGAGATGCTAAAGAGAGTTCTGCAGGTTGAAAGGAAAGGACAATAGGCAATAAATCAAAGCTGAATAACTATCTCCAGTAAGGGTAACAACAGAGGTAGATACAAATGCCAATACTATCGTTTTTGTCTTGTAACTCCACTTTTCATTTTCTATAGGATCTAAAAGGCAAATGTATAAAATGTAATGATAAATCAGTGGTTTTGGACTCATAATGTATAAACAGGTAATCTGCAACAAGAACTCAATAAAGGTGGGAGGACACTGGGTATGGGAGCATAGTTTGTATAAATCATTGAAGTTAAGTTGGTGTCAAAGCAAGTAAGTTTGTTATAGGTTAAGAATTTAAATTGAAGCCTCATGATAACTAGAAAGAAAATATGGGAGAATATGTAAGCTCATAGAGACCTAAGTTAGGGTACAGGTTGTCAGGGCAGGAGGCATGGGAATTAATACATATGGGTGTAGGGTTTCAGTTTGGGAAGATGGGTGAGTTTTAGTAACAGAAGGGGATGAAGGTACTGCAACACTGTGAATATGATTAATCCCAGTGAACTGCATGCTTGGGAGTGGTTCAGATGGAAAACTTTGTTACATATATGTTCCCACAATTATGAAAAAGAAAGGGGAACTAAAATGACAGTGACAGTTAAAGGCAACACACAACCCTGGATGGATCCAACAAGGGAGGAAAAAAGGCTCAAAAGGACATTATCGGGGGAAGTGGATGTGGCTCAAGTGATTGGGTCCAGGGTTCGATTTCCGGGGCCTCCTGGTGAAAAGCAAACTGGCCCGCGTGGTGAGCTGGCCCGAGTGGAGAGCTGACCCACGTGGAGTGCTGGCCTGTGTGGAGAGCTGGCACAGCAAGATGACGCAACAAAAAGAGACACAGAAGAGAGACAACAGGAGATACGGCAGACCAGGGAGCTGAGGTGGCGCAAGAGATTCAGAGCCTCTCTCCATTCCGGAAGATCCCAGGGCTGGTTCCCGGTGCCGCCTAAAGAGAAGACAAGCAGACACAGAAGAACTCACAGGAAGCAGACAGCAAGCACAAAACAACAGGGTGTGGAGGAGGAATAAATGAATAAATCTTTAAAAAAAAGAAAGGACATTATTGGGACATAAGGAAAACATTGGAATATAGAATGTAAGCTATATATCAATGTTAAATTTCTTGGTAACTGCCCTTAAGGTAGATACATAAGTGAATATCCTTGTTCTTAGGAAATGTACATGGCAGTATTAAGTGTTCAAGGAGCATGATGTATACAGCCTACCCTCAAGTATTCAGAAAATCAACTGATAGATAGATAGACAAATGGATAGACAGAATGATGGATAGATAGATTGACTGATAGATGGAATGATATGGCAAAGGTGACAAAATGTTGAAATTGGTTGGTCTGGGTATCTGGGGAGATGGGGGTATGCTGGACTACTCTGTGTGCAGTTGGTATATTTTTCTAACTGTCCTGTAAGTTTTTAAGTATTTCAAAATAAAAAGTTTAAAATTTCAAGCAAGCAAAACAAAGTATTTGGATGGGTACCACACACACCCTTTTAGTCATAAGACCAGTGCCTGAGGTTCTTTATGTTGGGTGTTAGGCAAATGGTGACACTGGACCACTATATAGTTAAACAGTCACAAAATTTTTAATTTGGAAGGGACCTTTATCATCTTATTTACTGGAACATATCCTTCTTGGTTCTTCACTGTTTTTGGATTACAGACTCCTCTGGGAATCCATCAAAGCTATGCTTTTCTCCAGACACACAACATTTTACATCTGCAAATTCCTTTGAAGCCTAGGTCTTGTCCCAATCCTCCCAGACAACGATGAGGTAATGCAGATGCAGAGAGTAACTTCGGCTTCTTCGGAGGCAGTGGTGGACACTGTGGCTGCCTAACCCAGCATCCCTTGTCACCCTCCATCTCTGCTAACTGAGCCCTGATTCTGCTCCCCATACCACCCAGGGAAAGAAAGGTGGTGCATTTCTGTGCCAGTCAGGGTAATTCCATTTCTTTGCCAGTGACTGGCTTAGGAATGGACACATGATTCAATTCTAAACAAGAAGTAAGGGTCTGCTGGGGGCTACCTCTAAGAGACCCAAGAAGAACTATTGCAAGATGTGATGCTGTGAGCTACTGAAGCCATATGACGATCCTGAGGTAGGGGGCAGGCTGACAGTGACACCCTTCCTTTAATGGGAGAACAGGGAGATGGGGAGAAGCTGGGATTCTGATGGTGATACCGAGTCTCTGCCTGAACTGGACCAGCAGCCACCCTGTACCTGAACTTCTTATTATATAGGAGAACACATGTCCTCATTGTTTAATTCAGCCAGTTTAGGTTTTCTATTTCTTTAGCAGAAAGAATTGTAAGTCATCTCATTATTCTGGAAAATTATTTTACAATGTAGCAATTCTAAACAAATTTCTGCATTTGTCCTATGCCAACATGTTCGTGTTCAGAAATATGGTTTTAGAGAACCTCTTTAAGGACCCAAAACATTGTAATTGCAAAGTAGTGCAGTATTTTTTTTTTTTAAGCAGGCACCGGGATTGAACCCAGGACCTTGCACGGGGGGGCAGGAGCTCAACCACTGAGCCATATCCACTCCTCGGTAATTTATTTTTGTTCACAACTGTAGACATATGCTTTGTGGTTCAGTATTATTTTAGTTATCAGATTTTTAAAGACTCCCTAAATAGTTTTAAGTTGAATTATACATTTCAGAGATTTACCTGGCAGAGGTCCTCTTTCTTAGATAATAGTCTGAGGCTAACTTCTTCAGTTGTTGCACCTTTGTGAGGTATTAATCTGTAGAATTCAGCCATTATCTTTTGCAACTCCTCTGTTGTTTCTCCATTTTTCAGAGCAGTCTTTGCTAGAAGGAGAATACCCTCTGCCTTGCTCACCTTTAAATATAAGGTCAGATAGGATTATTAAAATTAAATCTTGATAATCAGAGAAAACATAAAGGAGCACATATAAAAACATTTAAATAATTGTTAAACATGTCACAATAACCATGGACAACTGCCATAAAACAAATGCTGATCTTTATTGGGGATGCATTTCAATTGTGAAGATGATTCAGGATATTTTCACAACTGGGCTCAGCTCAACTAGAAGAACCAACTTCTTATATGTCTATACATATATGCATAGATACTTACAGACAGAGGAATACTAACACACCTGCAGGAGACTTGCTTTGCATATAAGAAATTTAGCAAGATGTCTAGATCAAACTGGGAACAAAACCTACAGAACACGTTTCTAATTACTCAAGCACGTTAGGGACTTTACTCCCAGGAAACCTTTTTCTCCCTGAAATAAATAAGTTTAATGCCATAGAGGAAAATTATCTGTATTATTATTATTTTTTGGATTTGAATTATCTGACTCTATTTAACATACTGATAGTTTATCATGGTAATAAATTAATATATACAGATATCAAAAAATGTTGGGCACTTTCCAAAGAAAATGTTTCTGGAGGTGTACACTAAAGTGTAGGTAGAACCATTTAAACAGCTATCTTTACAATTTTCAAATTCAACAGTGTGGTAACATCAAGCTTTTGACGAATAGAGTCTCTTCCTCTGTAATTTCATCATTTAGATTGAGTTTAAAACAGTTTCATGCCATTTCAGTTCCTGCAAACTACCAAACCTGACATTATAGAACTGACAGTTCAGAAAGCCTCTGACCCAATCACCTAATTATATAGATAAGGAATCCACTGGCATTGCCAAAATTACAAGCTAGTAAGAGGCAGAGCCTGGACTATAAATAGGTTCTTAGAATTCTCCAGAAATGTCTGTTGGACTAAATAAGGCACATATATCACACGGAACTCTAGTTATATCTAAAATGACCCTGGTTTTACTTTCTTTTTAACATAGGATTGAACACTGATGGCTCTTTAATGGTTCACAAATTTAGTGATTCAGTTGCTCTGGCAACAAAATCATTCCCATCATTGCAGGTTATTACCAATCACTGATTGCCAATGCTGTTTTCTTTTCTCCTGGGATGTTCCAACTTTGGCAACTTTTCTTCCCGTTCTTCTGTGCTCCTAATAGACCTATGTCAAGGGTGTCTGTTCTTGTTTGAAATTCAACAGCAGCAGAGGGAGCTAACGTGTTATCAATATCTACAAAACCATCACCATTTGAGTTTGGGGCAGTTCATTCCAGTCAGAGTTATCACGTATCCTGCTGTGTCCATTCGGAAAGTCACTGATTCTAAGACCAGCTTTGGCAGAGCAGTTGTGGATTACTTCAGGGCTGTCAGTGTCCCGGAGAGCGATGAGATTTATCAGGACATCAAGAATATGCCAGGCAATGCTTCACACGATGTACCCCGGTGGTTATTATGTCTCAGCCTAATGGCTGCACATAGCTCTGCTGCCGCAGGTAAAAGGCTACACACCTGTTTAACTTAACCCTCCAGTGAGTATGTGCAGCACACTTATCAATCAGTTAAGAGAATGTTCAAATTCTAGCAAGCCATTTTTTCTCTTTAATTGCAGGATCCATTTCCCAAGCAATCTGCCAGAAATAGTTCATTTTACCAACTTTATATATACACAGGAAAGTTGCATATATAAAGGAGATTTCTGAATTTCCATATAAGTGATTCTAATTTTGTGCTACTTCTCAACACTGGTGCAAAGGAAGAATAATGGCCTATCTTTACACATTTATTTTTCTCTGGGGCAACATTCCTCTGTAAGAGTGCATGTCTAGTTTGGTTGCAGGTGATGGCACATTAGACGTGTCCCCATGGGCATGTTTGTCTGGAATAGACCTCCAGTTTTCAAGCTCCCCGTCAGCAGACATTGCAGAGGCTTCACCTTTTAGGAGTAACTGCACGATACTGTGATCAAACTGAAAGCATTGCCTCCAGCCAAAAAGACTGAGCATTAACCCCCATCTGGAGTTCAATTTCATTAGCCTTTTTAAAAAAGAAACAAACAAAACCCAGATAATAGAAATGCTATTTGCGCTGATCTGGCCAAATCATTCAGGCATCTCATTTGCTAAGTTGACATGCTTGGCTCCTCTCATTCTGCTACCAATTTTGCAAAGAAACTCGATATTCTTTGACCGTTTCACTTTTTTACTTTTCTTTCTTCGTCACTAACTTTTTAGCTCTGGAAACATGAGAACCTCACTATCTCTTCTCTTCAATTCCACAGCCAGCACTCGATGCATGAAGCACACGAGAAAAGGCCTGCTTAACGAAACAGGGACCCTCTAAAGGCGAGGACACCGGCCTGATGCGGGAGCTGGAGATGCAGTGCTGACAAGGCAACCCGTTTTCTTAAGTTTACAGTAGCAAAGCTCCGGTCCAATTTCAGAGGAAGGGCTAATTTTAATAATCTTAATAACCAAGTAAAAAATGCAACCCTTTTTTTGTCAAGGAATACTAATGACTGAGGTAGATGATTCTGTTATCAGATACCGAAGTAATTAGGTTTAAGATATAAAAATGATAAAACTGAGGGCAAAAAAAGTTTTTTTGCATGAAATCCTGGTATGTCATGCTGTGGATTGCTTCTTCAATTGACGGTGAACATGGCAGTTGATGGAAAGAATCCACACTCTGTAGCAGAACAACAAACCACAAAAAGGCTGTCCTCGTGGAGAGGTCTAAAACTTTGCATTTGATTTTTCCATTTTGGCTCATTCCCAACTGTTTGTGTTTGGATTCTTAAGTTCTTCTTCAGCCTTTAACTAATTCTTTGTCGATGGAAGGTGCTAGAATTGTTTCTCCATACATAAACTGATCTTTGGTGATGGAGAAGTTATCCCCACACAGGCAGGGGCAGAAATATGTCTCTGAGTCCTTGTCATATTGGAAGTCTTCACTCTCTGCCTCGTAGTGAAATACGGCCACTGTCACTGGGGTCAGCAAAAGGGCTGCTGCCCCTCCCAGCCGGCACTGCCTCTGTTGGTCTAACTTGGGTGGTACCAGCCCAGGCTGGGTGCTGTCACCATGCATCGGTGTCTGTCTGTATTACTATTACAATGCAGTTGCTCAAAATGTACCATTGAGGATATTTTCTTTCATTTGCTCTTTCAATCGCAATTACACATGGTTAAGAAAATAAGCGCATTTTTCTGTTGGGTTGGAGGCACACCTGCCTTAAAGTTTGGGCATCTAATGGATAATCCAAGACCATCCATGTCCCTCAGGCCTCCCAGAAACCTCTTGACCTAGAGGATCAGGCCTCCTAAGTACCAGCACCAAAATGCCTACTTTGATCATTTCTTTTGTCTGAGCATTTTACAAATAGGAACATCCAGTTTTCTTGGATGTTTCTTTTCTCCTTAGTGCAGTCCGTATTTCCTTTTCTCCAGAATAAGAGGAGGAACAGTGAGGAATGAGACAAGAATACTAGTGAAATCAATGAATTCTGACCAGCACTAAACCATAAATAAGTGTTATTAGTTAAGCTAATACCAAGAAAGCAGGCTCGTCCTGTTAGGGGTTTTGTTTCAATGGCACACTTGACTTACGTCATTAAGACTAATTCTGTTCACTGGCTTCAGAAGTGTGTGCTCCAGATGGCCGAGCGCTTCTGTCCAGATCATCTCCACCAAATCACTCACCTCTTGGCTCAGAGTACTTGAACTTGTTACGTCTTCCAAAAGTAACTGCCACAACAAAACAGCAAAGAAACACCCATGGAAAGTTATCATGAGCGAGTTCGTTTAAAAGCAGCAGGGGGAGATGAATGGAGGTGTGAGAAGAAATTATTACAGCCTAGGAGAGAGACGCCCCAGCCACGCAACTGCTGAGCCTCTCGATCGCTCTCTTTTCTCCTCCACATCTCTATACACTCTTCCTTCATTTCCCCTCACCCGCTTCCTTCCCATGTTATCTTTCCTTTTGCCCTTTTTCTGCAGTGGCATTAAATACCTGAAGCCTGGCCTAGGTCTTCTGAAAACTGTGAGGGTTTGCTGCTGAAATAAGCAATGAGCTTTGTGTGGCTTCTCCTGGAATTCACTGCCCACTCAGCTTCTGCACTTCTATGAGTTCACCTTTCTTTTCTGTTAATCCCTACTCTTCTCTCCCACCAGGTTTTTTTTTTCTTTTTTTTTTTGTAATAATGGAAACATTTCCTTAAAAAGTATTAAATTAAAAAATATTAAATCAATAACAAAATTATTATGGCCACAAGAACAAACACATATGAATCAATCTTACTGCCTGCAAATTTTCAGACGCTAATTGGGTTGCTTTGGGTGTAAAATTTTCTCTAAGTAGAAATCCTTGTTTCTTCAGAGCTTCAATGTAATTTTCATAGTATTCGCATGCATCTGCAGAGGTTTTCTTTCCTGAGAACTGCCTTCTAATCTGTGAATGAGAGTACAGATTGTAGTGTTAGGAAATGAGTTAATAACATATCAATCTTTACTGAACGCCTACTATGTACTACAAAAGAATATAAACATAAATAAGCCACTAGGTCCCTGCCATGATGGAGTTTAGAAGCCAGTTTTTCAAATAATTATTTAAATCTTCAATTCTTCACAAAACAGTCTAAAACCTAGAAGTAAGGGGGACACAATAGGCTGGAAAGAGATACTGAATTCACTGGAGAGTCACTCAGAGGCTCTTCTATTCTGAACCTGCATATTCTTACTTTATATGTCTTTTTTTTTTTTTTTTTTGAGGTACTGGGGCAGGGATTGAACCTGGGATCGCTGTGTGGGAAGCTGGCGCTCAACCACTGAGCCATATTGGCATCCCTGAGTTGGTTTTTTCATTTGTTTGCTTGTTGTTTTGTTTTTGTTTTTAAGGAGGCACTGGGGGACTGAACCTGGGACCTCCTGTGTGGGAAGCAGGTGTTCAACTGCTTAAGCCATGTCCGCTTCCCTACCTTCCATTTTAATAAACTTTCAAGTCTGGCTTTCTAGTTTTTTGGAAATGAGAAAAATTAATTGGGGGAGGGGAAGAAAAGAAAAACACTTCAAAAAGGAGGTGTTAGGGACAGGCACACAGTCAAAGAGAAAGAACAGCCGAAGGCAAGGGAAAAGGCGGGGAGCTAGGAGGACACATGGACAATGCCGCAGGTGCAGAGAGAGGAGCCCTTCACTCGGCACAAACAGCCCAGAGACTCTTTCCTCCCTCGTTCCAGCCTGCCTGTGGATGTGGCATCTTCCTCTCTTCTTGCTGATCCCTGCCCCCGTAGTGACCAGTTCTCCTAACATGAACCCCAGGGAATACGGGAGAACCCGCTCCAGCTGGGCACCTTGGTGTCCTTGTGGAAGTCAGCCAAGCCCCTGGCTCTGAGTGAGCACCCCAGGAGGGTTGCTGCTCAGGGCTCTTGACAAACCATCCTCTTAGAATGGTGGCTAAAGGATGTCTCCGAAACTTGGAAAAAAGAAATACACCACGTTCACATTCCTCCTAAGAGGGCAGCACTTATCCTTTTATTTGAACCTATAAGTAGCACTACACCCATTAAATATATGTCCCAGAGACTTAAATCTTCAGTCTGTTCCTATACTGGTTGACCCCGAATCTCAGCAGAGTTGCAGCCAACACCTACTCTTCAGTTCATTGGACTCACCCAAGACAACTAACAAAATGATGATGATGGACAACGCCCATCCTTAAAAGCAAAGAGCACCTACAACTGCAAGCAAAAGCGTTCTTTCCATTGGCCCCATAAGATCTAAGTCCCCTCTCAATCTGAAGCAGAGCGGGCATCACCATTCCCAAATCCTCAAGATTGAGGAATGAACAAACATAAGGGGGGAGTGCAACCATGGACCTATGTAGACTTATTATTATTGTAGAACTTGTAACATTGATATAAAGAGGGGGGAGGGAAGAACAGGTGTAACGTGGGACATTTTTAGGGCACTAGAATTGTGCTGCATGATATTGCAATGATGGATACAGGCCATTCTACATTTTGTCAAAACCTATAAAATTGTACGGTGCAACATGCAAACCATAATGTAAACTACAGACCAAGGTTAGTAGCAATATTTTAATATTTGTTCATTAATTGTAATAAACGTACCACACTAATGTAAGATGTTATTAATAGGGGGAAATGTGAAGGGGGGGTGGAGTATATGGGAAACCCCTATATTTTTTATGTAACTTTTCTATAATCTAAAATTTCTTTAAAAATAAAATTAAAAAAAGAAAAAAAAGGTGAACTACATGGTATTAAAAAAAAAAAAAAAAAGAAGGTAGCACTTGATGTAATTTTGAGAGATTACCATCAAAATGGTTTAATAAGAGAGAAAGGAAAGCTAGAAAATCCTCAAGGCAGAAAAGCTCTCTGGTTAAGCTGGTTGAGTGAGGATTTGTCTATAAGGGTGAACAGGCCTCTCTTCTCAACAAACCAGACTCACCTAGGTTGCTCTGTACCCGAGTTCTTGGACTCAGGCTTGCTCAGGAGGAAGCCCACCCAGCAAGGGTGCTTAGGCACATCTTCCTTCCGTTCTCCTCCCCTCCTCCCCGTGGCATGATACCCTTTATCAAGTCAGGGAAGGCAGAAGGAAATTGAAGTTTATGGGATGAGCTAGAAAATAGAAGTTTGGACACTCTATTTGTCATAAAAATACTCTAATTTATAAACATACAAATATCTCTTGCAAAAATCTTCAATGTGAGTTGGGAGGCCATTCCAGAGGTTACGCTTATGTGGGTCTCAGCCACTTCACAAACTGCCACAGAAAACAAAGCCTCAGACAAAAGTGCTCCCGAGGGCGCTACGGACGTCCAGACACCATAGGCAAGCCGCGTGGCCTCGTGAAAGCAACATCCCTTGGCGGGCTCTATCAAGGAATATATGAAAAGCTATTTCTCCAATATACCCATTTATAAATCCCCTAATCATGATTCTTCTACTTCTTTTATTTGAACCTATAATTTTCAATTTACCTGTTAAATATATTTCTCAGAGATTTAAATCCTTCGGATTATTCCTATGCCGGTTGAGCCTTAAACCCAGCAGATAAGTGGCCAACTCCTACGCTCCAGGTCTTCGGACATGCTCTGGACAACTAACAAAATGATGATGATGGTCCAGACCCATCCCTAAAACAAGGAGAATCTTCAACAGCAAGCAAAACAATGCCATTCTTCTGCCCCGTAGTATCTCTGTCCCTTTTTTTTTTTTTTTTTAAG